>BMAV01008901.1:115222-125898 GCA_019973955.1 Trichonephila inaurata madagascariensis | reverse complement strand
AGTGTCACTTAGATTAGAATACATGTATAAAATTGTTTTAAGGACATCATGACAAAAAAATTATTTAAATACAATATTTTGGCAAAAAAATGAACTTAGAATAACCTTTTTTCCAAATGTTCTCCTTTTGTAAAAAATGCTTCTATTGTATTAATATTTTGCCTGTATATAGCTCAGACCTCTGTACAGAGACTAAACTAGAATTTTTGAAACGCATAACTCGGAAGTCGGTTTATCCATGTTTTACGAAAACAGAAGGGAGAAATTTTAAGAAAATACCCCGATAATTATTTCAAATGGTTGTAACTCTAAAAATAATGTGAATTTTTCAAAAATCTTAGTTGAGCCTCTGTACAGAGGACTGAGCTATAGACAGGCAAAATATTAATACAATAGAAGCATTTTTTACAAAAGGAGAACATTTGGAAAAAAGGTTATTCTAAGTTCATTTTTTTGCCAAAATATTGTATTTAAATAATTTTTTTGTCATGATGTCCTTAAAACAATTTTATACATGTATTCTAATCTAAGTGACACTAAATAGCATGGAAATTATCCATTTATGCTCTTTTTTAAAATCATGGTTCCGAACATAGTCGGATACCTTAAGTATCCGAGTGGTACACATGACAGCGCAAATTCAGAGGAATGTAACAAGGTGAGATGCTGCCATCTGTTGGCCAGATCTTAAAGGAAATATTTGAAATTCCGTAACTGATCAAAGCAAATTGCTAACGGACCGCATACTTTTCAGACATAGCCAAACAATAATATCAATGCCCTTAGTTGTGCTTACACGTGAAGAATCGTATAACGTCTGTTAGAAAACAAGCCGCACCAAATCATAGAAAAAGTATTAAATTTCGAATTTTTTTTTAAAAAAGTGAGATTTTACTTTAAACTGAATTATTTGTTTATATTTTTTAGCTGGTGCAGATACAGGTAAGGACATTCTTTCTCTATTACACACCCAAATGTTGTGTTCAGTAACAACGTAATAGTATTATTTGCATTTGTGTATATAAACACTGCGACATGGCCATCGTTCGATAGCTATGTCTTGGGGTTTCCGCGTAAGTTAGAGGTGTGGGATTCTCTCGAAATGATGAGACATTCTATAATTCTTAATATGACTTTTATTAAGAATTTAACTTAAATTACTTAGATATCGAACAAACTTATATTAAGTGAGAATAAACCAAAGTACGCAGTTTTAACTAACTCAGATCGCGCAATGTGATTAGGCAGATATAATATATTTATATTGATAAATATATTATATCTGCCTAATCACAATCTCAATAATATACTAGCGTTCAGAATATAATCTTCCTACCTTGGTGGAATACTCAACGGTTCAATTACTTTCAGGTAGACTGATGGGCTCGTGTGCAATAGTATGCACCTTGTAGTTATGGCTGGATATCCGTGGTGCTTTGGTAGGCCGTCGAATTACACTTCCACCTTTTCCGAACTAGCTTCCGCTAAATTGCCATCATTGCTCACTAAACTTTCTATCCTTTTAAAGGTTATCTTATTTGCATCTATGCTTCGTTTCACTTCTTGGATTTGGGTTGGAAAAGTTTTGCCATTAATCGTGGCCGTCAAAGAACGTAGAGGTTATGTTAGAAGAAGAACGCGAGAGATGTCACAACACATTAAAAATGAACACTTCGGTGAATAATGAAACAATCAACAACAAAGAATCAAAATATCTAAAAAATTTTCTCAAATTATAAGCGTATTGTTTTAAAAAAAATATAGGCATTAATAACATACTTAATGCACGAACTTTATAAAAATATTCCAATAAAATAACTTGATTAGTAAATTATAACAACGCCATTTGAAGTTTGTGTTTGCAAATGATGACTTTCTTATATGAATTTACAATGATTCATGAATAATTTTTGTAATTTATTATTGTGACGCTTTTCATTCATCATCAGCATCGTAAGGCGGCTTCTTTCTACACATAATATTATATTCTTTCAAATGATCAAATGAAGGTATGCTATTACAAAATCATATATATTTAAGTATCTTCGCAAAACCTTTTTCATCTAATATTATCTTGACCATTGACTCTATACGTCTCATACCTCTTCACTATACTTGAAAGCCTATTTCCTAGGATGTAAGAAAAGAAACGCCGCCGAGAAAGGAAAGATCTTTAGAGACTCTACTAATCCGCCAAAGAAAGTAGTCTCTTAAATGCAACTCCACAGGATGGGGTGCGAGAACATGTTACAGTGATGTGTTTGCAATGAGCGAAGGGGCATGTGGAGGGGTTAAGTGGAAGGGGTGGAGTGGGATATTTGTGTTTCCGTCCGTCTCTGCCTCAAACATGTTGCGGTTAAGGCAGCAATGCGCTTTTGCCGTGGTGGATTGCAGTGCAACGTGCCTTTCGTCGTCACTTCGATATTCCTCCACGAGGTTGTGTTCCTGATCGGAAATGTGTTTTAATGTGGACAGATGCCTTCCGAGCAACGGGGAATGTTTCTAAAGAAAGGAAAGGACTTCCGAAGACCATTAGAACACCTGAAAATGTGGAACGAGTTCATGTGTCGATTCAGACCGGTATGTGACAATGATCCAACAATTCTTCTTACCTGCTCTCCAAGAAAAGGGATCTTGACCACGTGTGGTTACAACAAGATGGGACCACAGCCCACACCTCCAGAGTTTCCATGAGTGTTTTAAGAATATCTGACCTTCTGGCAAGGGGACTTAACCGGGCCTGCACTCTCACCTGATCTACCTCCTCCTGATTACTTCTTGTGGGATTATCTCAAGTCGCTGTACAGAAATCGCTCCACAACCATTGAAGATCTGAGGAACAACAGCCGAGTCAAAATTAATAATATCCAGGTCGATATACTTGAAAAGGTAACTCAAAGTTTTCGAAATCGACTGCATCAGTTAATTCATAATGGAGGGCGACATTTAACAGACATTGACTTTAATAAATTGTGTAAATTCAAAGTTCCAGTGTTGTGTGGTAGGTGGAATATAACAATAAAGTCGAATGAAACATGTATTGTGTGTGTGTTTTTAGTTGCATTTTCAAAACAGGAAGTTCAAACTCCCCACCCTGTATAATGCTCAAATTGCTGTAACTTCCAAAGGTAAAATTTCTAAATATTCTAACTGTAGTCGCGTAAATAAATATTGTAATCAAATTGGTCTCCAGGGTAGTCCAACGCTACCATGAACTCAACAAGAAACGAACGGAGTAGGATGCTTGTGATCACTAAAATATTTGTAAAATTTTTTATCAGATACTTATGACTTATATCTCATTTTGTTACTTTAGTATTTTAAAGATATCCATCTACAACTTTACGTCAACATTATGGCATCGGCAATCCAAAAGTCGAGGACAAAAGCCCGTCACTATGTTCTCTCAATTGAGTTCAAAATATTTAAAAAAAATGTTTGTTATGTTCACGCAATCCACATTTCATTTTGTCACTGTGAAATATTTTACCAATTTCCCATCAGGTTTATGGACACGATAGTCGAAGACCATGGTCACGAGTTAGTCACTGACTTAATTTGAGGATGTTTAAAGTTGTTTCGATGGTATTGCGTGTAGGTTTGAAAAATGCGGTACCAGTTCTGGTGTCAACTTCGTCATTTAATCGTGATCCAAAACGACGAATTTTCTCAGCGATAGCATCTATCTGCTTTAAGGAGCAACGTTATTGTCGTGCGTTACATCCTGGGATACATATGAAAGACGAGATGAACACAGAAGCATACAATACAATCACAGAAGAAGATAGACTTAAATACAAACGATGATCCCAGCATAGAACAGAAGGAGTGCTCTGCTTTCCATTCGAGATGGAATTCCTTTTCAGGTGAAAGGTATGTGGCGGTGTGATATCTATATAAACTAGTACCAAACATCACACGATGACGATCGTTTTGACGTGGTCGATAAAGTACTTGCGTTCGGAACGGAAGGTACACAGATCGAATTATTCTTCCTTCATTGGTGACCCTGGCCATGAAAAGGAACCGCACCTTTCACCCGCTGCAGTCGTGGCACCATCTATCCACCGCAAAAGCAACTAAGCTCTCAAACACAAATGACGCAATTCTCAAGCCATCACGCACGAATGACGCAACCCACAAAGTGAAGCAACTGCTCACATGCTCACCACGAATATGGTATCGTTCGTTCGCCTTTCTGCCGAATCACTGGCATGGGGGTATGTGGCGGTGTGATATCTACATAAACTAGTACCAAACATCACGCGATGACGATCCTTTTTGCGTGGTCGATAAAGTACTTGCTTTTGAAACGGAAGGTACACAGATCGCAAATCATCCTTCCTTCAGGTACATTTCCAAAGACACATCCATGCCTTATTCGGGATTCTAACACGAACCCACTCGATTACAATCCGTTACAATAGCGACAAAGCGCAGCGTTAATAGTAATCAATCGACACCAGAACTGCCAAGAATGGTTTTCACTTTTGCTTTCAATTCAGTAAACAAATAAAAAAAATTATTATTACTGTTAGTATACGTCTCATAATATTTATGCTATTTAAGATTTTACTGTATTTTTAAAACGCATAAAAATACTAATGTCTGAAACTGAATTCTCTACTTACAGTTCAGAACGCTATCAATGGTAAGTATTCCTTTCCCCTTCAAACTCGTCAGCTATATTTTTTACTGGTTAATTTTTAGAATTTTCAAAAGCTTTCGTCTCTGTATATAATTACTGACGCGTATCGGTATTATTAAAGTTGTGTGATCATTTGTCAAAATTAATAAATTTTATTATTTCTAATTTGTAAATAAAAATGTTTTGAAATGTTTAGTTAACATTTGATATTCATTTCGTCTTCAAATTTTCAATACATTTAAGTTTTTTCCCTCTTTAAATTATTTCAATGCTATATGCTTTTAGTATTTTCTGAAATAAGTAAAACGTACAGAATTAATCCTCAATTTTTTTTCCATTCTTTTTAATCTCTCTCTCTCTCTGTATGCTTCTTACATCTTCTAAACCTTGCCCATAGCGCTTGAGTGCATGCAAATAAATTTATATTTAAAAAATCGTTTAGAAATTCAGTTAAATTTTAGAATTACTCTCATAAATTGGAAGATTAAGAATGGGATTGAACGAATTCCTCTTTCAATGCGTAATCCAGTACAACGATGTGATTTTCAAAAATTAAGAAAATAATAATTCAATTTCGTTTTTAATTGAATTATTATTCCCATTTTAGATGCAGCAAATAGAGGTAAGAAATTTTCTTTTAAAAAAATTGTCACAACTTCCTGCGTTCAGCCTCCGAAAGAAATATTCAGATTTAATTTATTTAGTTAAAGTATTGTTACGTTGCTGATTTCAGTTGCAGAAAGATCCAAGCAGGCAGATTATAGACAGGTTTCTTCGAAATAAATCGTACATTATTCTAGTACTCTCGAGAGATTTTATAATAGATTTTCTCCAAATAGAAAGTAAAACAAACGATTTTTTCGTTAAATAATCCCCCTAGAATATTCTTGATTATTCTAGGTACTTTTATTTTAGTTACCAAACCTGGCAACATTTGGTGACTGAATTTGTTACCAAATTTGTCTCTCAGAGCCTTCTCACTTCTTCGACATTATTATAAAGCATTTTCTCTTGGCCTTAAAATAATCCTTCCAGCCACAACACCCTTTCGACAGAGAAGCGAACTTTACTGGAACAATAGTTCAAGTTCGATGTGTGATCTAAAATATATTTCTGTTGAAACATACAATGTATTTGGTTTTATCTGTAGTACCTTAAATATTTAAGAATTTAATAGAAATGTTTAATTTATATTTTTCAGTAAACGTTTTAGTTTTTGTTCAAAATCAAGATAAATCGTTACGAAGCGACTCTAAATAGATAACATTGCACTCACACATTCATTTTATTAAAATAATTACAAATAAAACTCAATTGCAAACATTGTTTCCTTTTCTTTTTCGATAGATAATTATACAGATTTCAAATTATATTAAATATTTATATTTATTATATTTTTCTATAAATGATTATTTGCAATGAAGAAAAATATGGGTGGTTGTATACAAGCATTTTGAATTTAAAATTCACTTAATTTTCATTGAATAGGGAAGGCAGAACAAAAGGCTTTAGTATTTATTAAGTGTATGGTTATAAATAAGATATACAGATATGCACTTTTCCTCGAAAGGATTGAATAACTTTGTTTTGACGCTTCTTTAAAATTTTAAGTCAATAAAAAATTAAACCTTTCATAATTTTTCTTGTGCCTATTTTACTTTAGTACTTCAGTTATCGATTCGACTGTGATTGGCACAGGAGAAAATATTCATCGTGCCAACCAATAACTTAATAAAATTCCTTTTTAATCATTTCTAATTTTGTGTCAATAGATATTTTGGGGAAGAAACGATAATATTACTGAAACCAATGGAATTTTTTTTAAGAAACCGTTTCTCTATATCATTTTCTCGAATACATTTTCAATTTTTGTGTTTCAAATGCTTAATAAATTAATTTTTTTCTTGTAACTTAATATATTTATAGTTGGTGAAACTGGATTTGGTGGTAAGTTATATATGTACATATACTTAAATAACTTTAAATCTCAAAAGTTAAATTTTTTATCAATGTTTTTATGTCTTGTATTATTTTATTAGTTATTAGTTTTATTATTTAATTTATTTCATTATTTTAGGATTATTATTTTAAGAACTGAATAGGAGTTTCGTTCTGTACTTAATATTAATCTCGCTAACAAAATAAATCATATTTGTGTTGACAATGCGCCTTGTACGAATTCGCATCGTCAGAGCTCAGGTGCCCCACTCTGAGGTGAAAACTGGGTGCCAAAATGACACTGCGATGACTTGTTTCCACCTACATGGTACCGTACTTAAAAGAGATACCAGCTCCGGGGAATATACTAAGTCTGCAATAATAAAAATACCAATCCACAGCCCTATCTGAAAAAAAAAATTATTGAGTAATATTATCTATTAATACTAGACTTAAGCGACTGTAGTGGTATCATCTAGATCAGCTAGTAACAGCCTCCAGATAGAGGTGATAACTTTTGTCTAGTGGTATGTTACATGCTTTCGAATCAGATGGTACCGAGTTTTATCCTCCTCATTGGTGACCGCGGCTGAATTAAGAAAAAAGCAACCTTCTCTGAACTGCCGTGGCGCCGTCTACCCACAAAAAGAGCAACCCAAAACTCCTCAAACTCACTTGACGCAGCAAACAAATTCGCCTGACTCACTTGACGCAACTCCTCCAATTAACAGCAACAACTCACACACTCGCCATAACAACTGTATCGTTCGTTCGCCTATCCACCGACTTACTGTTGGAGGATTCTATAGCGACATCACACACACATCTACATAAGCCAGTAATAGCCTTTGAACAGAGGTGGTCCCTTTTGTCTTGTGGTCATGTTACTGGGCTTCGGATCGTTAGGTCGTGGGTTCTGTCCTCCGTTTTTGCGCCACTTCACGACGAATCAAATGCTTTAAAGTATTTAAACCAGTGCGTTTCTCAAACTTTCAATATTGACGCCCAAAAATTTTTTCAATCAGATTTTCCCCCCCCCCCCCCCCCCATACAATTACAATGTATTGCAATGCAATAATATTGCACTTTAACGCTAAAATTACAATATTACTTTAATTTTTTACATAAACCATACAAGTTATCAATATAAGTATTAAATTTTGTATATGTTACTTTTAAGTAATAAATATTTCAAGTAACTTTTTTTTTAAGTAATAGGATAAATATTATGTTACTTTTCATAGTTCAGAATGTACTTTGTTTTGTGCTTCCTTTCAGCAAATTATAATTTTTAATAAATAATTAATTAATAATTTTATTTTTAAATAATCTTCTATTTTCGACTTTTTGATGTGCTCGCGACTCCCACGAAGAATATTCAAGCACTCTTAGAGGGGCGTCCCCCACAGATTGAGAAATATTGATTTAAATAGAGCTTAGTCATCAATAATAGTTTCTCCAGAAGGAACAAATCCTTTCCAGACTTCCCTTTATATTGAAGAATGTAATTTGATAATTGTTTTGAAATTTTTGAATCGAAGTATTTTTTTGCGTTGCTGTTCAAAAAATATCTGCGCCATAAGAAAGTTTTAAATTTTCTTAAGCTAAACTTGTGAGCGACTTACACTTGAAGTTGCTCCCTCACCGTCCTGCCTTTCTAAGGGTGTAGGAGGAATGAAAGCAGAACCAGAAACTTCCATAATAACAATTATTTATTTACTCAAACACTTTAACCAACAACAACTTATTCTCAAAATGAATGTCAAATGAGTAGCAGAGAGAAAGCAGTGAATACTAAGCAAATATACGCAAATAACTTATTTAACTCAAAGTAATCTATCGTTGATTCCTAACCTTAAATCTATCAACTCAACACAGTGGCCAAACACCACTTTTAATCTTTACATACGAAAATCATCTTTATTCAATCTCACCTGCATTGCGAACGTAGCAGCTTTTCTCTCTCTCTCTATACCCCTCCTTCTTCTATAATTACAAAACTCTAACTTTATTTAGTCGAACTAATCTGCATATCACGGTTTCTTCTTGAGAGGGATATCTGTGAGTTGAACACGAATGCTAGCCCAAAGATTCCCCAAGAGGATTAGTGATGGGACGCGTAAAGATTCGTCACAAACTCAAAGTTAATTTGTTTTCTTCAGCGATGTGGCACATTTTCCAAGTCTTGTAAATTCAACATGAGAAAATCATATTTCTGTAAAGAACATCTGTATTATTTGAAATATTGAACAGATGGCGCTACTGTAGACTGAGATCCAGTGCTATCTTAAGAATTATTTGACACACTGTGTAAATCATTTGGTTAAATTTATCTTTTCTTCTTTAAAAACAACCATATAATAACTTTATATAATCAATGCAATTTACCTCATAGCGGAAACCTAGGTCTTTGCAAGCCATAGATCAGGTTTTTCCAGGGTACGAGCTACTTCTGATTTTTTCAGGTGTTGAGCTCCACCCAATGGTGTGGATTGTATCTAAGAAAAAGTTCTACAATAGTTATTAAAACTTAATAATAAATACGGAATATGTGCTTACCTACATAACTAAAATAAAAAATACTTTTAAGGCTGTGTTTAAAGCAAAAAGCACGCGATACAAACATAATAATAACAGCCACAAATACTATAATATCAAATGATGCATTTAATATAAAACAATTCAAAATACACTAAAAAAAGGAAACATTTTCTTCTAAAGTTAATTCTTGTAGTTATAATCAGTAGAATACTTAATCTGCATACAGTCTGCCAATATTGAATATCTCTGTATTTAATTACTAACTGCTAATCTTCAGGCGGTCACCAAAAAGATCTTGATGGTTCACCGGTCGATCGCGATCGACTTAATGCTTTCCCTATGCCATAGATCGTTCCAAGCGGTGGAAGTATCTTAAATAAGTAGTATAACATGAATTAGGTGATTTATCAAATGATGTAGTGATTTGGAAGATTAAAAATCAACCTATTTTCTATAACGAATTTCTTACACTTTTTAGATGCAGCAGATAATGGTAAGAATATTTTTTTTCAGTAAATACCGTAATATTGTATCAAATTTATGTCGAAACAACAAACGAATATAAAAATTCTATTCTTAAAATCCAGTTCCTGAAAAATATTCCTTGCAGTAATATTACGAAATATTACATAAAACAACTATTCTGCAGATTGTAAATGCATTTTTTAATGTTCTGGATGGTTGTGCTTACATTTTTGTTTGCGATGGAATATGATAGAAAAAAGAAAAAAAAATTCTTAGTACATATTTTTAGTCTTAATAATGCAGCATTAAAAAGTAAGACCCAAAATTTAAATTTCGACACTTTTTAACTTGGATGTCTTTCATAAAAATTCTCTACATAATGTAAGCATAGTTAAAATTTCATTTTTATCATAACTTTTTAACGTATTTTTTTCTACAGACAGATCTGAACTATCAACTCTTATTTTTTCTTTACGTTTAGAGGATGTTATTTTTGTATTCAAGCTTATATACAATCTCTGACAATAAATCTCGGTGAATGTAGTCAGAACGGCCAATCTGGAAACTCTGTCGAGTGCAGCATCTGCGTAGCGTCAGGTGCTGACCATCAGCCCCCACTGTTGTTCAGTTGAGACTCATTTGTGTTCTGTGTAAGACTTGTTTCACAAAGTGCTTGTTTAGTACGTTGGTTCTTGACTGAGAATAAGAAAATGAACGAACAAAAGATCAATTTTAAGTTATGTTTTAAGCTTGGCAAGGCACTAAAAGAAACTTATGCGATACTGGTACATGTTTATGAAGCCCAATCACTGTCCGTGAAGTGTGTGTAAGAGTGGTTCACCCGTTTTCAAAAAGCAGAGAAAGTGTTTCAGACAACCACAGTAGCGGAAGACTGGCTACCTCCGTCAGTGACGAAAATATTCAGAAAGTGAAGAAATTAATCACTAAAGATCGTCAATTAATTGTACGCAGGTAGCTGATGAAATGCAGATTAACCGAGAATCTGTACGGCAAATCATTACACAGAATTTAGGGGTGAGGAAAACGTGTTATCGATATTAACGATACTCCTAACCAGTAGCGC
>BMAV01008901.1:103988-115000 GCA_019973955.1 Trichonephila inaurata madagascariensis | reverse complement strand
CGCCGGACCCCCAGGACACCCCCCCTTGTGTGCGCCACTGCTCCTAACACACAACGAAACGCGACGTAGCTTTCGAACTTCATCCCAAAAGAAGACTTCTTGTAAAGTTTTTAGGACATGTATAGCAGATCTCAGCAGTGTATAGTTATAAGAAGTGACTATTTTGAAGAGCAGTAAGGTAAACTCTTCGTTAATGTTTCATCTACGTTAAGGTATCCGACTAAGTTCGGAACCGTGATTTTAAAAAGGCGCATAAATGGATAATTGTCATGATATTTAGTGTCACTTAGATTAGAATACATGTATAAAATTGTTTTAAGGACATTTTGACAAAATAAATTATTTAAACACAATATTTTGGCAAAAAACTAACTTAGAATAATCTTTTTTTCAAAATGTTCTCCTTTTGTGAAAAATGCTTCTATTATAATAATATTTTGCCTCTATATAGCTCAGACCACTGTACAGAGACTCAACTAGAATTTTTGAAAAATTCACATTATTTTCAGAGTTACCACCCATTTAAATAATTATTGGCGTTTTTTTCTTAAAATTGCACCCATCTATTGTCGTAAAATATGGATAAACCCACTTCTAATTTATATATTTCAAAAATTAGTTGAGCCTCTGTACAAAGGTCTGAGCTGAATACAGGCAAAATATTATTATAATAGAAGCATTTTTTACAAAAGGAGAACATTTGGAAAAAAGGTTATTCTAAGGGGTTTTTTTTTGCCAAAATATTGTATTTAAATCATTTTTTTTTTGTCATAATGTCCTTAAAACAATTTTATACATGTATTCCAATCTAAGTGACACTTAATATCATGAAAATTATACAATTATGCACTTTTTTTAAAATCATGGTTCCGAACGTAGTCGGATACCTTAATGTTACAGGACTATTCCCCAAGCGTTATTGTCAGAGGCTGTATTAAACGAAACACTACCTTTCGTGAACTATTTTGAGATGGTATCTAATCGTATGTGTTAATAACTTCAAAATTTTAATGATTTGTAATTAAATAAAAGATAGCATACAAGCAAACCAAAACAGAAAAAATTTTAAGAAATCAGAGGAAACATTTTAACACGTTGTAGGTAAAGCTTGCCCATACATTTTTTTTCTAAAACTAAAAAAATACAATTTTGTTTTTGTTATGTATTTTTGAAGAATTGTCCTTAGTTTTTCTATGAAAAAACTATTTTTCTTTGCATATCATTTTCCTGTATGCGAGTGTTTCAAAATGTAAAGAAAGAAGAAACTCTGACCAATTCACCGTCTAGGTCAGCAGTCACCAACCACCAATGGTTTGTGAAAAAGTTTTGATGTTCCTGAGAAAAATTGGGATATCATTTATATTTTTAAGAAGATTTAGTGTTTCAAATATGACGAGTAACAAAACATATCATGGAATGTGGATTACACTTTTCTAACAAATTTTATCTACTTCTTTCAGCTAAATTTCTTCTGAATTTGTGGAATTTTCACATACTTTTGCGGGGGTATCTAACGAAATTTGAAAGCGAAAGTTGGAAACCATGGTAAATTGGTGGCATACAATTTCTTGATATTGCTTTGCGTTGCCAGTTAGTTCTTGTTTTTCGTGTTTGATGGAAATGTAAGCACAGAATTAAATAAGTGATAATACATTGGTCCACCATATAGTGATCAATTATATTGCTGATCAGTCGCAGGGACACTCTTCCGCTTAAGTAAGTGCCTAGGGCGCAAAGGCTTTGGGGGTACAAAAAAAAAGAGACAAAATTAAAATTACAGCGAACGTACCACCACCTAGAGAATCAGAAGAGAAGTATTTCTGCCCTGAAGAGAGTAAAGACTTAAATGAGATCTACTATGGAAAAAGAAATAAACAGTCTGTTGTTGCTATGCCCTCAAAATAATATTACAACGGTAATAGGTTACAACGATGGCATTTAATGATTTTGCAGTGATTTGTACTAGTACAATGACAGTGACTTCATAAAGAATAATTATGCCTAAAAATAAAAGATATATATAAAATAAAACTTATAGTGGGGCATAATTTGTCGTGGCGAATGGTTGATGTTAATGTGGTGAACCAAAAGATAGGGCGTGGCCGGTGGTGAGTGAATGATACTGCTTTACGTGGCGAAGGGACGATTACTATAGTATTGAAGAGGCAGTTTGGTAAATTGTAAATCCAGTTTTTTCACATCTTGAAACACATAAACATAAAACCTGTACGACACTACAAATAACAAAGACAACAAAAAAACACAAACAACACGCGACAGCCGGCTGTTTACATGTTTACAGAGTGACAAGCGAAGAGCGAGAGAGAGGGCTTTCTAGAGTCTTGCTATTTATATTCAGCGGGACATCACGTGATTTAGGAGGTGGATGGATGTAGTTTCAACAGTCCCCGGTAGGCGGGTAGCCAATTAAAATAATTACAGGGTTGTCCTGAAGGACTGGACATAAAAATTCAAGAGCTATTACTGATTAAATTATTGGAATTATTACATATATATATATAAGTTATGAAAAAGATGATAATTAACAAATTGAGAACAATTCCTACAATAATGTATACTCCATGGTGTAATTGCAAACGAATTCCTTAACTTATTGAACTAATTCAGGAAAGAGGGTTGATGGTCTGTCACACCGTAAGGTAAGAGATGAACAAGAACGGTCGATCCATGCCACTTTCCTTACCTTACGACTACAGGTAGCCAATTCAGGAGACGGCGGGTCCATAGAGGTAGGGGATAATGAAAATAATTCAAACAGCAAAAACAAAGAAAGGGAAAAAAGTAAGAAAGTTAAAGGAAGATCCCTCCTTAATCAAAACTGACAAGACAAGAACTGAAGGAAGGGGATGCTCTGGAAATAAAGGGAGGGGCTTAACAATTTGAAGTACGTGGGATGCCGGGGAGTTTAAAAACGGCCCTGGTCAGTCAAATATAAAATTATACATTTAGTGGTCCACGGAGTGCTAAAGGTGGATGACTGCTGTTTTAGGCAGCCGACACAACTCAACATTCAAATGTAGAAGGTAGATGGGGCTAGTTATTCAGTTGTGTATTAAAATTTTAGTTGGAAGAGTAAGCCTTTGATGAACACGAAGTCGGTAATTGCAGTAAGGTATATGAGAGTTTTTAAGGTATTCGACTATACGTTCGGAATCATGATTTTAAAAAGGAGCATAAATGGATAATTTTCATGATATTTCTTGTCACTTAGATTAAAATACATGCATAAAATTGTTTTAAGGACATTTTGACTAAAACAGTTATTTAAATACAATATTTCGGCTAAAAATTAACTTAGAATAATCTTTTTTCAAAATGTCCTCCCTTCTATTATAATAATATTTTGCCTGCATATAGCTCAGACCTCTCTACAGAGGCTCAACTGGGGAATTATTTAAATATATAACTTAGAAGTGGGTTTATCCATGTTTTACGACAACTGAGGGGACAAATTTTGAGAAAAAAACGCCGATAATTATTTCAATGGATTGTAACTCTGAAAATAATGTGAATTTTTCAAAAATCATAGTTGAGCCTCTGTACAGAGGTATCAGCTATATACAGGGAAAATATTATTGTAATAGAAGAATTTTTCACAAATGGAGAGCATTTTGAAAAAAGGTTATTCTAAGTTAATTTTTGCCGAAATATTGTATTTAAATAAATTTTTTTGTCAAAATGTCCTTAAAACAATTTTATACATGTATTCTAATCTAAGTGACACTAAATATCATGAACATTATCCATTTATATGCTTTTTTAAAATCACGGTTCCGAACTTAGTCGGATACCTTAAACTGAATATAAAACTTTCCCAGCTGAAGTAGTGGAAGTGTAGGATATGAGCTAAATGGAAAAATGTGATTTAGATGGATGGAATTCGATGAATGTAGAGTAGATGTATGAGACAACAAAGATGAAGGTGGTAAAGCACGTCCACCCAAGATGACAAATCTACATCAAGACAAAGATTTGATTCATGCCGATCATCCCATCTATCTGGAGGACACCGCTTTTAACCCGGTATTTCCAATTATAGAGCATACAATATTGTGTGTGAACATTAAGAGATTCCGGAGACACGTTATAGCTGAACAACTCAAAGATAAATGTGAAGCCATGTGTTTGGGGTCTCTTCAACATTCAGTGGCATTTCAGGAGGAGGACAATATGCTTCTTCACCCAATCGTTAGAATGGACGAAACGTGAATACATGCATCAATGTCTTTAAAACACCTCTCCAATCTCTCTCTTAAGAAAATCAAAACAATGTAATCCACCAAACAAATTATATCCAAAATTATTTGAGACGACTAAGGTATGCTGATGGTTGATTTTTTTCTCCCGTGCAGCTATCGTGAATTCTAATAATTAAATGCGTTAAGCTGGATCACACAGTAGCACAGGGAAATTCGCTACAATCCAAACTTCCCATCAAGTGATATACGATGGTTGGGGCATAAGTCATGGAAAATATTTTTTTTCTTGCATATATGTGAATGGATCACAAACGTATATGTGTCATGTGAAAGTTCTGCAAGTATAGCGTGTATGTAGAACAACAGATGTCTCTGTGATACCTGGTAGTAGCGCAGCGAGGGCTGTGAAATCAGTCAGTTGGTGAGCGTCGTGTGATGGAAGTAACTCGTGTTGAGTAGCGCGCTTACATCAAAATAGCCGTTCTCCGGGAGAGAAATGCGATGGAATACCTTAATGAATTAGTGAAAGCCCTTGGAAATAATGCCTTACCATTCCGTACATTAGCACGTTGGGTGTACTATGTACTGTGTTGTCGTTCTTTTGCACCGTGAAGACCATATTGCCCTGTATATACTACAGTAATAAATTAGTGTGTTACGATATTTCAGTGCTATTCATTGTCTACACGTGTAGTTAATACCTTGAACTTTCGTCTGTGTTTGTCACATTTTCCAACTGGATTGGTATCTTCAAGAACAAAAACAGTTGCAATGACTTTTATCCCAACCCTCGTACAATCCTTCGGATTACTGTGGACATATCTCATTATTTCTGGTAGCTTAGATTTGATACAGGAGTTGAACAAGTAGCCTTGACATCGCTCCATAACCTTGACACTGACTTTATCAACGCCGCTTTCGATCCTTCGATAGACTGATGGAGCAAAAGCTTCAACAATATGGAGAATAACTATATCAATAAGAAATATGTACACGGTATTAATTATGTTCTGAATTTTTTTAAATTCCTAGACAAAGATTTTCTATTGAGGACTTGTAACCTTTTTATCTAAACTTAAATCGTACAAAAACCTCGTTTTGTCTGGTGATATTCTTTACTTACTGTTCTATGATATCTCAGTGCTTACGTCTATTGTATGTTGGTAGAAAATGAATAAAATTATTTAATCTCAAATTAAAAAAAACATTCGTTTATTTTATAAATTAAAAAAGGAGGGAAAATGTAGGTTATTGGGGAAAAAATTATAGAATATGTTCCATGACTGTTCCAAACTGTACCATGCGGAATAAATTTTAACGATTTTCTCAAGAAATTTTGGAACCATTCTTCTTCAGTCGTTCCATAAAGTTTGGTTAGTTTTATTTACTCTAAATTCACAACTTCTGAAATACTAATTATTTTTCTTTATTTACTGAAAAACAATTTAATGAATAAAACATTAAAATTAATAAAAATACTGCAACCGGATAACGCTGTTCCAAATGTTTCTCCAGTACTTGTTTTTAGACCGTTTCTGATTTTTGTTTTATTCTTTCAGTTTATATAAATGTATTAATTCTATTTATTTATATTTGCCTTTACAGTCGCAGTGCGACTCCTCCGTAAGTATTTCTCATTCTACATTAAAATTTATATTTTCTTAAGTTTTAGTTTTGGCAGTTTTCTTAAATTTCATAAATTTTATTTAAGTGCTTAATGCATTTATTCCTTTATGGTTTTCACTTCTCTTATTATTTAATGAAGATTTAAATAAGTAATCATTAATAGCTCGTTATCATAAATCATTATAATTATGGTTATGATTATTGTGGGTGATTATAAAGTTCCACTTTCAAAATACTGTAAAAAACAAAAACCAAAATAAAAAAAAAAAATATTACTGCTTAGAATGATTTGAAATTTGAATTGAATATACTTGAAGAAGAGGGAAATGGTATGGCATAAGAAAAAGAATTCATTGGCATTTTCATTGTTGTTTTTTATGCGGTTTTAGGCCCTAAGGCAATTAAAAACCGATTTTTCTCATTCAATATAATACGACCTTGTCGTGGAAGAAGAGTTTTTCACAACCAGTGCAATAACCATTAATCGACTTCGAAGAAAATTTTTCCGTCAAAAAGCCGAAGCAATCATACACATTGAACAATAGAGTTGGTTTAACTAAGGGAGGATTAACTACTTTTTTAGGGAGGACAGTCCTCCTTTTATAGGTCCTGTCCTTCCTCGAAAAGTGTCCTCCTTTTTGTCCTCCTTCTCAATATTTTAAAACTGATCAGGGATCAACCAAACATGTTTCCAAAATGTCGATGAATGGTCTGAAACAAAAATCACAGGAAATAACAATTTTCAAAGGAAATTTTTGTCTTTGACACATGTAAATTGGGCAAATATAGAAAATTACGTTGAGTTTTTATCGAAAGAAATGCCTTATATTAAAATCAATGACAATTTTCTGCTTGGAGTAGAAAGAAAACTGAATGTATATTTAAATTCTAATAAATTAGAAAAGTTGGAACATAAACATGCAGAAATTGATAAAAGATGGGTGGAAATGCTTAACCATTTCAAAAATGAACACATTCCATGTAAAAATTTAGTTATTCTTTTTTGAATTTACGTTGTACTGCCCTGGAACTAATGCAGCAGTTGAAAAGTTTTTTTCAGTTGGTAATGATTTTTGTGAAGTGACTAGTGAGAAATCAAAATTGAGTTTTAATATTTTAGCTACAGTGCTTACCGTAAAATTCAGTATGAAGGATATTTTTTGCCCAAACTTTCCAATATAATAAAAAATTAAACGTTGACAAAAAATATATATAATCCAAAGGAAAAATACTCGTTTAAAATAATAATTAAAAAGAATGTAAGTGTAATCAGCGTATTTTTGTTTGAATTAATAAAACGTTTCATATATTTAAGTTGTAATTTTTTCTTAAATTTTTCGTCCTCCTTTTTCATTGTAAAAAAAAATGGCCACCTTAGTTTAACGTGCAACTTATGCCAAAGCCATCCTAATTCAATTCGAAGTTCCACTTGCGGCCGACGTATTCGATCGTTTGTTATGCCGCGTGCAGCGCTATATATTGATATACTTTGAAAATTTTTCTTATGCTGTACCGTTTCCCCCTTTTTCAAGTATGTTAAGTTCAAATTTTAAAGCATTCTAACAAGTGGCCCTTTTTTTATAACATTTCGAAAGTGGAACCTTATTTATAATCACCTAATAAATACATATACATATGCACATTTTGCAAAATTGGGAATGTAGTTTTTATTGATATCACTATTGCCTTGGTAATTTGTTTTATAAATCGTGCAATTAAAGTATATATCTAACAAATTCAACAAAATGAAACATTTCTTATTGTATTGTAATTAATCACGGAAAATATATCATCTTTATCTACGGTAAAATTTTGTTTCTTTAGTTTTCCAATTAGAACCTATTGTTAGTAAAAAGTAAAACCATGCGATATTTTTCCTTTTAGAACACCAAAGCGGACCCGCAACTCAAATCTATCCATCTAGATTATTTTATTATTATTGAAAACTATCTGTGTAATAGCAGTTGGGGAGTTCATTTGATGTTTTGGCCCTTACATCTGGTTCTAAAAATACCTCGAGTACCTATTTGTCACACGGGTAATTTTTAAAAATAAATCAGTAATCCAGCGAACAAACGTAATATTTTAATGTTCCAAAAACATTCATTCAGCTGGATGCGCTGATGGAAGATGATGTTATAATCCAATTTATGCCCCAGAAGCTATGCTCAGTGAAGCAATAATCTTCCTCAGCGGATGAAAACCAAAACTTGCATAGTAATTGGGTGATTATAAATTTATATAAAATCTAATAAAAAAATACCGTATTTACTCGAATCTAAGCTACCATCGATTCAAAGCCGTGCCTGAAATTCACAGCAAGGTTTTGTGAAAAATGAAAAATAGTGTAAAATTGTTTTTATCGATATTCAATTTTACGAAATTAAAATAAATTTAAAATGAGAACTAATAAGAAGTGAATAATTAACTATTTTACCAATGTTGTAAACTTTTAAATACATGCATGAACCTGTAATTGCTCTAATTGTAACATTTAACGAATATTTTTTCCCTTCGATTCTAAGCCGTACCCGATTCTCAAAAAAAAAAAAAAAAAAGGTGGGGTAAAATTAAGGAAAAAAAGTGTTTTTTTCATTTTTTAAAGCGAGATAAATTTTTATTTCATATACAGTGTTGTTTTGATCAATAGATTTCGAGTCGACAAGATTTAAAATTTTATAAAATCGGAAATTGACGATTTTCTTCTTTATTTTTTCAGAATTTACCCGAAAATGGCAATATTGCCTAATGACTAAAAAGAAAAGTAAAATGAATTTTATAAAAAAGCAAAAACGAGTTTCTTAGATTGTGCAATATTCGTATTCCTGCTATGTTTCGTTCTAGAGTAACACCGCAAAGTATACCAAAATTCCCTTTATTGTAAATAGGGAAAAAATTGTGATCGAACTTCCAAGAATTTACTTATTCATATAGACAGAGAAAAATATTAAAATAATTTTTTCCCCTCAAATAATCTAAACAGTTACTATGAATATAGTTTTGTGTTCAGGGAGCCAAATTCATTCGAAGTACAGTACAGAGAATGAATATAAGTGCATGTATGTATTGCCCAAGAATTATGCAAATCGCAATCACGCCATGTTATTCGTGTCGAATTCATACTTGGAATTATTTTTGAGCCACCTTGAAGTGGAAGTGAGTTGTGGTCCCAAATAAATTTAAAGTATTGTCCTGAAAGGTATCAAAGAATTTGTTAGTGATTTTTGATATTTAAAAGAATTATATTTTAATCTGAGTATTTGATCATTTCAGAGGTAGCGGACCAAAGTAAGATTTTTTTCAATATTACGTCGATGTATTCTATTTTGAAACAAATTGCAATATAATGTTTAGTTTGCAAATGAAATGTAAGATTTTTCTTAGTAAAAAAAAAAAATATTTTACTTTAACAGTCGAAAAGAAAAAATACATGAATCAACATTGAAATGGTTTAGTATTTTAAATAATTACTACCCATAAATTTGAAATTTTAAAAAATATTCGAAAAAGTGTTAGTGTTAAGGTATCTGAACATATTGGGAGCTCTTTTTTTTAAAAAAAAAATAGCATTCTAAAACATTATAAAAGCTTTTTTAGGAATCAATACCGATAAAAATGAATATTTAACTGAGAATATTAAAAAAGATTTATCTAAATGTTACAACTATCACAGTTTTAAGTGAAATCTTAGCAATATATTTTTGAAAAACTTCAAAGTAATTAGACAAAAAAAAAAAATAAAAAAATTATATCAGTAAAAGTATTACTAAAACATATAAGATGCATTTAGCTAAAGAATCTACTAAAATTTTAATGTTTATTAAAATTAAAAAATTTTAGAGCTGATCGAGTAAGTATTATAGGAAATGTGACATTCTTTACAAGACCATTATTTAAGTGACAGGCTGTAACTCAAAAAATATTCATACAGTAAAAAATATTTTACTGCATTCTCTAGAAAATAATACAAATATCAGGTTCAAAAGGTTTTATAGTAATATTTTCATAATAAATCAAGTTAGCAGACTCATCGTGATAGATTTTGAACAATTTAAATGCCCACTTCTGGTAGATTAAAGATCTCCTTCCGAATTTTCTAATTTTATAAAATTTATTGTAACTTGACCTCTAGGTAACGTAGAAGCAAAGTATGTTTTGTAAGGCCAAAAGATAGCTCTATTCTATAAAATAAAAAAAATATATGTTTTTACCGAATTAGGTCATTTTAACTCTTTATCTGCCGCATTATGATTTACTGCAGTTTTTTTATGCAATACTTTTTTTTTAATCACTACATTGAAAATAAAGGGATATACATAAACAAAATACTCAACTTTGGGAAATTTAATTAGCTCTAACTAATTAAATTTCCAAAGATATTCAGCTGTAAAATTAATTATACACAATATTCACTTAAAATAAATAGTTAAATCGTTTTCTAAGGTCTTCTTTAACATGCAAAAAAAAGACACCTTTTGACATTAACTATTTCTTCGGAACAAAATTGATGATCTTCGCAGTCAGCTGAAAACGCCGTCAACTGAAAACGCAACTTCTGCTATAAAACTATTCGCCTTCCCCGCTAAAATACTCATCATAGAACCCGTGCTGCCATATATCTTGGAAGAGTAGATTTAAAAGAATATTTCTGCTAAGTATCGTCAGAGTATTCGTAAAAATAGTTCTATGTAATTTTAAAGTGAGTAGTACTTATTAGTACCGTCGGTAGATAAAGGGTTAACGTGTTTGGATACCTTTAATGCCTTTATCCCAAACAACGTAATTAGAAACAATTTGGATACAAGAAGAAGAAAAAAACATTTAGTATGGTACTTTATATTTAATAACATTATATTAGCAAAATATTTTTAAATTTCAACATATCTATTCTACCATTTGCTTTCATTATTTTAAAAAGAATATTATGATATTCAAAATTATTGTATCAATTTTTGAAAGCAATTTTAATTTTTCACATTTAATATTTAAATATCACTCAAAATAATTCATGCTTTTCAATTACTTATTTACAGTGGCAAACGGAATTCACGGTAAGTTAGTTATTACTTTTTTTTTTATCAATCTATTTTGATTGAAATTTTGTTTATTTTTATTTAGCTGCTTTTGTTTCTTTTTATTAAATTATGTTCTAAAATTTTTCAATTC
>BMAV01008901.1:84227-103143 GCA_019973955.1 Trichonephila inaurata madagascariensis | reverse complement strand
GTTAAACCCCTCCTTAATTTGTGCGATCTCCATAGCATCGTTTCCAAACCCTTGCTGAATCTTACCAATTGTTTCACTTAGAAATCACCAAGCTTTTGTGATGACAAATTTGATACAGTACCCCTGCTCAAGTCGTTCAATTATCTTTGAAGAAATAAAAATTCGACTGCTTGCAGGAAACGACTGGTACTCTAAAACGAAGGGGAAAATTCAAACATGTGCATTAAGCTGTCACCTGCCACTGTGCACAGAGGCGCCGTCGTAGAATCTCTACCATACGTGGGAAAATTCAAGGTCGGATACTTTTTGAGCAGACTTATTAATTTCAAGGAAATGTGAAATGGAACTTCTTCGCTTCCGATTTCGTTATTCGTAAGCTATTTTTTAATATTTTCGTCTGTTGATGTCAATAACGACAGTCCTATTTATAAAAATTTGATTAGGATGAAAATAGGTTAAGATATCCGACTACGTTCGAAATCGTGATTTTAAAAAAAGCGCATAAATCGATAATTTTCATGATATTTAGTTTCACTTAGATTAAAACACATGTATAAAATTATTTTAAGGGCATTATGACAAAAAAAAAATTATTTAAATACAATATTTTGGCAAAAAATTAACTTAAAATAACCTTTTTTCAAAATATTCTCCTTTTATAAAAAAATGTGTTCTTATATAAAGTAAAGACTTGTCCGGAGAGTCTGAACTAAGATTGTTGAAAACTTCACATTATTTTGAGAGTTACCACCAATTGAAATAATTATCGGCGTTTTTTTTTTCTTAAAATTTCTTCCCTCTGTTGTAGTAAAATATGAATAAATCCATTTCTAAGTTATATATTTCAAACATTCTAGTTCAGCCTATGTGCAGAGGTCTGAGCTATATACAGGCAAAATATTATTATAATAGAAGCATTTTTCATAAAAGGAGAATGTTTTGAAAATGGGTCAATCTATGTTCATTTTTTGTCAAAATATTGTACTTAAATAATTTTTTATTGTAATATTATTCTTAAAACAATTTTATATACGTTTTCTAATCTAAGTCACACTAAATATCATAAATATTATCCATTTATACGCTTTTGCAAAATCACGGTTCCGAACGTAGTCGGATACTTTAAGTAGATGAATTCCAAACACTGAAAGGAAAGGAAAATAAACACGCCATTTCTTGGAACACAACTGAACGTCACGGTTACCATGAAGTAATAGTGTCGGGTTACCAGAATTTTGTGTGTATCTTAACTCTTTGGCGATTCCCATTAATGGGTCTGTGATTCTGCGTTATTGCACGAATACCAAAAACTAAACCTCTGAAGGGGAAAAGTTTCTACGGATTTAAAAAGTGCTAGCTTTTTTTTTCATTTGATGTACATACAGCACTTAATTCAAAATATATTATATACCTCATTTTTAAAGAGATTACAAAAATTTGAACTTCGGTTTATCAGAAATTTGTTGCAATGAAGTAATCCTTATCTTATAATATTTTTTAAAAGTTTAAAAAATCCAACTGATTTTATTATTTTTTTCATTTTTAGATGCAGCCGATTCAAGTAAGGAAATTTATTTATTATAATGTAAATATAAATTCATTACAAAACATGCTTTCTATAAAGACTTATGGAACACTAACATATTTTTTTTAAAAAAAAATTACACTATAATTTCATATTTTTTTTATCACTTTTAATGCAAAAAACATTTCATAAGAGAATGTGGATAGTAAATATTAAGGAAATGTATCTTTGGAAGTTATTTACGCACAAGTATATTATACATCGTAATGTTTTTAGTAGTATATTTTTGAAGAAATCAAAACTCTTACAGCAAGTGTTGATTGTAACATGTCTCCGATTCATTTAACTTACAACTGATAACATTCAGTTAAGGACAGTAAAACGTATTGCGAAACTGGAAAAAAAAAACTTAATCATTTTAATTCTAAGCATCCTTTTGAAATTTACAATTTCTCCTGTATTGATTTCTTTAAAATATGTAGGCATTAAAATATTTCTAATGGACATGGGGTCTCGGAGGTGTTAACTTTCTCTAGAGGGCTGAAAATATAAACAATATTCAAATACGTATAATACGTATAATATATATGAAATTAAAATTAGATAATTCGAATCTTCTACACATTATTTATAAAGGAATGGGGCTTCAGAAAAGTTTAAAATGTTTAAAATATAATCATAATTTTAAAAATTATAATCATATGAAAATAAGAAACATTTTTATAAGAAATATTAATTAAGTTTTACGTTGCGCATGCTATTTTCTAAAATAGTAGCTTTAATTACTAGCTATAAGTTGATTTATGAAGTTAAATATGCATCCTTATTACAGTGTAGTAGTTTTATATTAAGATAATAATAAATAATATTTTTTAAATAAAAATAATTAAATTTTTAAAAATTTTTAAAAAAAATTTCAATATTTTTCAAATATTTGAAAATGAAAAAGATATATTATTCTTAAATGATGTATGGTTTAAAGAGTATGATACCTTTTATAATTCTATAAAGTTTTATACATCCGAGGCTACCATTTTAGAAAATAGCGTGCGCAACGCAAAAATTATTTAATATTTCTTACATATTTTCATATGCTTATAACTTTTCAAAATTGTGATTATATTTCAAACTTTTTGAATTTTTATTGAAGCCATAATCCTTTGTGAATAATGAGTAAAAGATTTGAATTATTTAATTTAAATTTAAAAGAATTATATATGTTTGAAGACTGTTTATATTTTCACCCCTCGAGACAAATTCAACACCCCTGAGAACCTTTACGCTTTTTTAAATATATATATATGCACTGTATGATCAAAAGTTTACATACACCTGTATGCATTACTTTTCTCGTAGATAAACAAAGAAAAAAAAAAAACTGGTGTACGAAATTCAATCAACTTTTTCTGCAGTAACACCTGTCACTAGGTGGGTAAATCTATCCAATACATAGTTAGCTATTGGAAGTTTGCTGCCGGATTGGTGCATCATTTTTATATAGAACACTAGAGGACTTTGAGCCTCGACAGATTTAAAGTGCATTTCTACACGGTGGGTCTTCAGTGACACCAGAATTCGAGCCTCAACCACGAGTTGTGACCATTACCGTATATTATATATCGCACAGGCTAACGCGGCCTCGAAATTCGCGAAGAAATGACATTGCGGTTCTTGGAATTTCTGCCGAACTGTTTTCGGCCTAATGCATGCGATTTTCTTTCACAACTCTCTCCACAGTTCTCTGCAGTCTCTGTTTCCTAAGTGGCGTGATCTAACAAACCATGATTGCATTTTTATAGCCAGCCCCGGCACGTTCCAATTTCACATGATGTGCAGTAGAATACGATATTTCTAACATAGAAGAATTGTCAGGAATAGACTTTCCACAGAATAGTGTGACAACCGATCCACGTTAAAAATTATCAACCTCGCGTTTTCCCCAGTGTTCCTTTCTAGCTCCGAAATTACGAAAGTGGGCTCGTCTGAATTATTTTAATCTTGTTTTGGAGACAATGATTCGATGTACAATTTTGGGAGGGGTTCGGATGCTTTTGGTCATATAGTGCATACATATGTGTAATTTTGTATTTTAAAGACAGAATACGAAATAAAAATTAAAAAAAATATCAGAGAAAATAATGCACGAATGCTTATTTTAAAATAATTTAAATCAAATATAAGGCGTGTGAAAGCCCGTATTTGTAATCAAAAAAAATATTCCTTAAAGTATTTTTCAGTTTTTTTTTAAATTAATACTTTTATTTTTGTTTAAATTTATCTACATAAGTGGATTTTAGTGAAGCACCCTGCCTTGGTGGTTTGCTGTTTTTCCTGCAGCAATACTCTCCTTGTGGGAAAATAGTTTTTCAGGCAACGTTTGCTTCCCAGCATAAACTTGAAAAATAAGATTCAAGTAAACCTGAAAAGACAAAACCAAGATTTCTAGACTGGCAACTTTATCGCTTATTTGACGACAAATTTGGCGAAAATATTACTTTGACAAGGAACCATCGACAAGTCTACTCAAGTTTCCCACAAGAAGATGCTGATTGTATGTGGAGAGAATATGTAATAGACAAAATAAGAAATGCTTAATTTCTGAAGTGTAGTCGTTAAGCTTAAAACATAAAAATAAATCTGAAAGGAATTTTAAGTGTGGTACATGGAGCCATTTCACTCCTGTTTTAACCGAGATCATGCTGTAAGAATAAACGAAAGGCTTTTGTTACCAAGTAAAGAAAAGCCCCCCTCCCCCCAAAAAAAATTTAATCTTTTTAATAATATTTCTTTCAGTACAAATATTTAAAGGGAAAAAAATGGTGTTCGATTAAAAAGGATTAAATGATTAAAAATACAAGGCTCTCTCTATACCAATTTGTTGCTGAATTAATGGTCAAAATTAAAAATGAAGCCATTTTTTTTATTCATTTTCACTAATTAGTTACATAACTAAGTTCTCTCTCTCTCTCTCTCTCTCTATTCTTTATATTATTATTTTTCGTTTTCAAATTACGGAAACAACATATCATGACGTATTATCATAGAGTAGGACATAATTTTACTCACACAAATATAAATTACAAAATGAATTCATTTAAAATATGAAAGTAAACTACACCTATTCAATGAGACTAAATTCCACTCGTATTCTCTTCTATAATTTTTTTTACAGCTTACAGTTACCGAAGTATAGTTATAAAATAGCAAACGATCTTATTCAAACAAATACAATCCATGACCTTGTTAAGAAAAATATAAAATTAATCCACTAAACGATATTTTGAGAAAGAAATTGATCAACTGGAATTTTCAACTTTCTCTATTATTTTACGAGTCAAACAAAAATTCTCTTTGAAAAATTCTCAGAATTGTGTTATGTTTAAAAGAATACCAACTAACCTAAATTGTTTTAAAACTTTTTTTTTCTTTTTTACAGTTGGCTACGGTGCTTTGGGAAGTAAGTATTTCTTTATACTTTCTTAGAATTTTATAGTCGCATTTAACGTTTGATCACTTATTTCCAGATGCAAACGTTTTAAAATATCATTAAGTTGATCGGGGTTCGAGGATTTTATGCAAATCAGTTGTAAAGCACGAGACAGTTCTTTAAAAGCGATGAAAATTTATTGTCGAAAATCCAATCCTTGAAATACAGCATTCAGCAGCAACTTTCACAGAATAAATCCCAGAAGGTCTTCACACCTTCAACAGCACTCAGACACAATTATCAATGTTTAAAATACACGTATGTTAAACATGTGTTTTCACAAACACAGCCGAGCTAATCGATAATCACGATCAAAGCAAGTTTACTAATCGCTAGTCAAAACAATACTCACTAATCGCTGGTTGAAACAAGGCTGACTCGTTTCGGCAAGCATCGATCTATTTATAAACCCGGTGGAAACTTCGAGAAAGATCCGCTTGCGTCATAGATCGTGAAATTAGTGGATCTCTCCACAAATTTCTAGAAGAATCCAGAGAGTCCCGAACTCTCCAACAGGGTCGCCAATGTCACCAAAATGGTCGCCAAAGTCGCCACCAACTTAGTCACCAAAAATTATACCAACTTGGCTCTATCGCCAAGATTTCGCCACGTTCCTATTGAATAACCATTATTACATAAGGGACGGTGTTGCTTGTGAATATTACAATTTTAACATAAAATAAATATAACATAGAGCAATAAGAAATGCTTCACACATCCAAATAAAAATTATTTACACTATTTTACACATATATAACTCGTAACAATATATTTAAATACAATGTTCACTTTTTAAAAGATTAAAAGATTTTTAAAGATTGTTACAAAAAGAAAGCAATAATGTTTTGATAGAAATTGTTTTGTAATTTATGTCTAAAAATTTGTTTGAATCATTTTATATTGGTTTGCATTGAAAAATTCTGGTCAAACTGCAAAAGGTGGTAGAAGAACCGTATTAAGTAATTTAAATGGCGGAAGTGTGTGTGTGTGGAACCAAAACATATCTTTAGCGGGTGCTCTGTGAAAGTCAGAAGAATTAGGCAATAGCCTAGGCATCTTCCTGGTCACGTGATTGTATTTCAGAATTACAAGATCCGTTGCCAACACCTCTCAAATTGCTGAAGTACAGCTTTAGTTTGAAACATCTCTATCATCACATTTTGCATATTGATTAGCTTAGATTTTTGAGGTAAATAAATTCTTCCAAAAGAAAGGGGAAGATAGAAAATACTAAATAAATTTATTAACTGAATTTTTTAGATTTTGCCCCCACACATAAAGAAGGATTCTAGAAAATTTAATTATTTTTATAATACATTAAAAATTAAAATTAGTAATAAATTACCAAAATTTCTTGCACAGTTTTTCGTTATTAAATCGTACAGGAAGGAGTTAACAAATGAAATTATCTGAAACGGGGCCGTTTGAGTTTGATTTAGATTAGATTGTGTGATGTCTTAGATTCACTCCGTTGTAAACACGTAACAAAATCTTGGTACTATTGAATCATAATGCATCTCTCGGCAGTTGACCTACTTCCTGATACCTCACAAACAGGTAGTGGGTTGGGAAACCAGAGACATTTTTTATTCATAAATACTATATTTAGTTATATATTGTTAATTTGATGAATTAAAACTTTTTTTTTTAATTTGAACTTTTTGTCTGCTTTAGGTGCAGTCAGTGAAAGTAAGTCAATTACTTTTTTATTGTTGCAAAAGTTTTAAATGAGATATTTCATTTTTTATAAGTATGCTTTTATTTAAGTGCTGTTTGTGATATGGTCGCTCTATGGTGACCATATCTTTGATTGTCAGCCTGAATTAGAGCTGTGGGATTCTCAAAATGATCAGACATTTTAAAATACTTAATATGACATTATTAAGAATATAACTTAAATCTCTCTAATAATTTAGATAAATTTTAATAAGTGAGAATCTAATAAACCAAACACACAGCAATAGTTAAACTGGATCGCGTAAATTAGACCACTTATCTAAATAATTATATTATCCGCCTACTTTCAATTCTGATAATATTACAAGTCCTAATATCAAATAATCAGTCCTACCTTAATCCAAAATAAGATTCTATCACGGTACGAAACACCTGAGCGCGCGTGCAATGGTATGCACCTTGTAGTAATGGCTCGATATCTTGGTATTTTTACGATAGGCCGTCATTCACACTCGTATCTCTTCCAAACATAACTTTCCCTAAATTGCCATACTGCTTACTGAAACTTCTGTTCTTTTAAAAGCTATCTTATTTGCATTTCATAATCGTATTTTACTTCTTGGATTTTGGTTGGAAAAGATTTGCCATTAATCTTGGCCGTCAAAGAACCCAGAGGTTATGTTACAGAAAAGATGCGTGAGCTAGTCACATGTTTTGTAACTGTATATTAAAATATATAGTAAATTAGTAGTTTATAGGTTTTTGGGAATTAGCGTTTGTTCCTGTGTAAAAAGCACTTTTTAGATCAAGGAGATTCACTCATAGGTTGGCGAGATTAATGGCGCCTTTTTAGAGAGCTTAGGAATTTATGCACGTTTGAGATTTACTAACAAACCGTGGAGTTTGTTTGACTGCATTAACTGTGGTTATACACTAGATCAAGACAATAAAAATGAAGAAAAAAATTGAATAAATAAATAAATACAAACCGAACTCTTTTCTTACACGAAAGATACGCTCCTTAGAAAACCGTGCATAAAGAAAAAATGGCATAAAAAATACGTGCGCTATATGACAAACTTGGGAATATGTTCCACTACTTTAAAAACCGGGTAACACGAAAAACTAAATATTTTTCCAAAAAAATGAGCAAAAAATGTTATAATGAAATCCATGTGTTACATATTTATAAAACAAAAACAATTCATTTTTATTGCACACACACAAAAAAATTAAAATTATTGTGAAGTGAAAATTTAGTCTGTAAGTCAGTGCTTCTCAAACTTTCTATACTTGTGACCCAATTTTTAATCATAATTTTCATCTCGGCCCCCTCTATACAATAACAATGTATTGAATTCTATAATAATATACTTAGACATAAAGCTACAATACGACTTTAATTATAAACCGTACAAGTTATCAAGATAAATATTAAATTTTGTATATAATTTTACGACTTGCCCATAGAGTCACTGGTAGTTATTAAAATTGTTCTTAACTTAGTACTGTTAAATTAATCATGAAACACATTGTGCAGTACTGATACATTTATGAGTGTATTACATCAGTGTAAATGTGTATTTTATTTTTATTGTGTCAGAATGTATTTTGTTTTGCTTCCTTAGAGTAAATTAATATTTTTTTTAAAAATAAATTTTTTGTTTTCGACTTTTCGATATACTCGTGCCCTCCTTGTAAGGATATCACGCCCCTCCAGCGGGGCGCGCCCCACAGTTTGAGAAACACTGTTATAAGTACATACAACACATATAAAAATTCAAATTGAAATCAGGAACAAAGCTACTAACAACTATTCATCGCTACTTGATAACAAGCGTGCACGTTTTTTACGGACTGTTATCAAAAATGCTGTAATCAGTAGATATGTCAGATATGTCAGCATTACTTCTGGCTTTGATTCAAATGAAGAATTTCGTTCGTTATTAACGGCCTCATGTTTTTTTTTTTTTTTTTTTTTTTGTCTTTACAAAATCTATTAAGGTATCCGACTACGTTCGGAACCGTGATTTTAAAAAAGCGCATAAATGGATAATTTTAATGATATTTAGTGTCACTCAGATTAGAATACATGCATAAAATTGTTTTTAAGAACATTTTGACAAAAAAAATTATTTAAATACAATATTTTGGCAAAAAATTAACTTAGAATAATCTTTTTTAAAAATGTTCTCCTTTTGTGAAAAATGCTTCAATTATAATAATATTTTGCATGTATATAGCTCAGACCTCTCTACAGAGGCTCATGTAGAATTTTTGAAAAATTCACATTATTTTCAGAGTTACCACCCATTGAAATATAATTATTGGCGTTTTTTTCTTAAAATTGCTCCCCCTCTGTTGTCGTAAAATATGAATAAACCCACTTCTAAGTTATATACTTCAAAAATTCTAGTTGAGCCACTGTAGAGAGTACTGAGCTATATACAAGCAAAATATCATTATAATAAAAGCATCTTTCACAAAAGAACATTTTGAAAAAAGATTATTCTAAGTTAATTTTTTGCCAAAATATTGTATTTAAATAATTTTTTTTTCCGTTAAAATGTCCTTAAAACAATTTTATACATGTATTCTAATCTAAGTGACACTAAATATCATGAAAATCATCCATTTATGCGCTTTTGCAAAATCACAGTTCCGAACATAGTCGGATACCTTAATGGCAGTTTTTTAGTTTCTCGAATTGCTTATATAATTCTTGATGTCCTTTTGTACAAAACTTGAGACTACGTATAAATTTTAATGCACTCTATGTCAGGATCATGAATAAGAAAATGCTACTCCATACTCGTAGCAAATTTCAAGTGCTCGTGAATTAAACTAACTACTAACAGCTGAACACCTTCGATTTCGTCATTATCATAAACTGTTATAAATTCGATCAAATCGTCCTCATCCAAAGGGCTTTAACACAAAATTTAATTATACTGAAGAATGAAAGGCTGAATTCAAGTCGAAGTACAATAAAATAAGGAAGTGATTATATAAAATTCGGGTATTCCCCGTAATTCCAGAATACAAGGTAATCAAGCCACAAAGTAGACAAATCACAAGAGTGGGCGTAAAAACCACCTGTCTTCTGATTACACTGTCAAAATTAGAATTAAAAAAAATGTGAGTGCAAAGTGATTCGTGTAAAATAGTATATCGGTGAACCGTGTTACTTCAAAATCGTGTAAAAAAAGACCGTGTAGTAAAGAGTTGGATGTATCTCGTTTATTTTTGAAAACAGTATCAAGCGTGGCAATGCATTGCTATTTAGCGCTCTGCTTTTGTTTATACAAAAACCTAATTTTTTGAAAAAGATCAATCCAAACTGGTCCAATTTGAAGTTCTGCGAAAAATGTTCTTATTGCTGGCTGCTTATCAAAGTATTTGGCGATCATTTTTGATACTGCGAAAAGGATCAATCGATTGATGCATCAATAATAATTTTACAGAGGTACTCTATTTGGTATCGAACCTCTACAAATATTTCTGCCAAGTAGCTGCTTTAAATTTTCGCCACACACAAATTGAGTCTTTAACATTACTGTATGGTTACCTAGATTTTTAAGGTTTGTGTGTGTTACCGTTAATTTTCAAAATGACTTCTCCAACCCCATAAATTGATTATTCAACATTGGTTGATAAGGTGATTAGGCATATGTGTGATCATTAGTTTTCATGGGTTAATTTTTATTGCAGTCCTATCGATTTCAAGCAATTAATTCGATTATTTAAAGTTTTGACCATTCCCAGTTTGGACGCTTTTTTGTTGTGTTATCTTTGAGTGTTTTTGTTTGAATATTTCCGCGTGGAATAATGGATATGAATGTCTGGGTATTGTTGGCTGTAAAATAATGAGTGTTTGGCGCCATTCTCCGCACCTGCAGGGAGGGTTGCTATTTGTAAGGGAAAAAGGGCGTTGTATGGACTTTGAATGTGAGAGTGGCAGAAAAAGAAAGTTTCTTTGTTTTAGCAAGACGTACTGTGCTGGATTTTAATGGAAAATAAATATAAACATGTAAGGATATCACAGTAGTTATTGTTGTATAGTAACATTTTTTTGTTAAGAATATGAAGGCTCTATATTCAATTATTACAGAGCAAAAGGTATCCCAAATTCGCACTTTTGGTCTATTTTGCTTTCTATGGGTTTGCATTTGTTCTTTTTTTGATTTTTAGCTCATATTTCGCTGAATTTTGGCAGTTATGAAACGTGAAAAAGATATGAAAATTGCTTCTAATGAAAATAAGAAATTGGACGTTGAGCATTTTTGGTGTATTATGATTTTTGTTGTTTTACTCAAATTTTTTTCCGAATTTTTTTTTTTTTAACATGAAATTAATTTGATATTTCTTTGATTTCTCATTTACAGTTGACACACAGATCGAAGGTAAGGGCTTATATTTATTTATTTTTTTAAATATTGTTAATGTTCATTGTTGCTATTTTCAGCGTTTGCGAAGAACATAAGCTTATTAACCAGACTTTTTTTTTAAATATTTATTTAACACAAAATAAATTTTTTGATTTTAGAAATATTTTAGCAAAAATGCCTGTTTTTTTCCCCTCCTTTAATAAGCCTAATATTTCCAAACTCAATTTTAAAAAAAACGGCAAGTCTTGTTTTCTTAAAGGAATTTCATATTAGAGCTAATTAATTTAAATCAATAATTATTTTTAATTTTAATCTGTTATTGGTCACATATGTCTAGCGGGCATTTATAATGAATGAAAAAAATATTTATGATCCCAGAATAGCAGAAAATTTGAAATATTTAATAAATATAAGGAGTGAGTCCTCAGAATTTACATCTACGTCGAACATTACATAGAAAATGTACAGTTATCGGAATATATTACTAGTGGAATATCGCGCTGTTGGTAACGTTAGGTAACAATGGTGGTCCGTCAAGCCCTAGTACTTATTTTAAAACAATTTATGGTGGGTATGCAGTAATTTACGGCATAGTTAAAAAATTCCAGAAATTTTGCTCTCATTAGTTCTCATTATAAGACAAAAACATTGCACTTAGAATGGGAAGGTTATAAATCAAACATATGGACTCCCTTCTAAGACAAAACGATACATAAATGTATACAAACTCGCTTAGTTTTAAAAGTCAATACTTTATAAATTCATGAAAATTCTTTTTGTGACATTGAAGTACGTGAAAAAGATGTCACTTCATTAGATATTCAAATAAGTACAGTAAGACCCCACTTAACACGGGGGTATATGCTCCTTCAGAGTAGAGCGTAATATATGAAACAGCGTTATCTCATCATGTAAATCGGGGGTGGGCCGACTTTTCCAGGGTACGGGCTACTTCTAATATTTTTAAGGTTTTGCGGTCCATCCAATGGCTTAGGTGTGGCTATTTGGTATTAAAATTGTATGTTTTCGCTTATTAACACTAGTTTTCGACACTGCATTCCTCTTTTGAAATATGACAGATTACTGTTTTCCCTATAAAAACACAAAATTGCCAAGCTAAATGTTTGAACAACTATGAGAGAGACTACTAGACCGTAGACGTATGAAATGCACCTTGCAGAGAACATATGTGAATCGATGAATCTGAAAACGACGTATGCACGCTGCCCCTTCCCGCGCCATCGCGAGAACCCAATCCCGGGGTGTAGGATGATGCCTAAGTAGCCAATCCTGTGTTATCGCGGGAAGAATTATTCATCAACATTCATTCTGACCTTCAGTCGGCGTGTGGGAAAAATTCATTTCTGCGGCTGGCATCGCGGTAATCGTTTTTTCCCCCTACAACGGCAGCGAACGTGTTGTCATCATTCGCTTTCAATGAAGGTACATCATCTACACATTTATTGAATAGTTTTTGTTTAAGTAAATAAAGTCGCATCGTTTGTGAAAAGCCAGTTCTCCAGTCTAGATGGAGTCGGTGCTCTATAACTATATTTCATATAGTATGCGCGTCTTAGGTCTTAGTGAAGGTGGTCACCCCAAAATGCCTTGGCGGTTCACCGGTCGATCATTATCGGCTTAATGCCCATCCCTGGTGTAAATAATAGGGTTAGGGGAAGATGGGTAAAATCCCATTATTCAGATAAAAGAGCGTTAAACCGAAACAGCGTTAAACGAAACAATGTTAAGCTTACTGAAATCTAAGCGATAATATTCTTAGCACTTGTTCAGATGGCAAATAATTATGAAACATAAACATGAACTGTTTTCTGAAGTGGTTAGATTAAATATTATATTAAAAAATAAATAAGTAAATCTTTTTGAGTATTACTGATCGTAATATATGCTAAACTATAGCGAACACTAATGTAAGCAGTTTAAAACTTTTTCGTGCAGAGTTTCTAATATTTACACCAAATTTAAGTCCACTGGTTTTCATTTCTTGATTTATTTCGGGTGTTTATAGGAAATAACAAAACTTTAAGCCAGGGGTGTACAATCGTTTTGGGTCACTGTAGATCATCCCAGATGGAGGCACTTTTTAAAATGATTATATTCATTATTTGCATCTCAGGAAAGGTATAAATTGTATCATAAAAATAAATCTTTCCTTTTTATAACCCTTTCTTCGAACAAATGTCTAAAACAGTGTTACTCAACCTGCGGCCCACCGAGCCCTTTTAAGAGGCCCGATCATGGCTCATTGCTCTGAGAAATTCACTTATATAAGAACATTGCATTAAAAATTTGGTGGGAAATTCTTTGTCAAGAAATCAAATGTATCAATTTTGCTTTTTGTCATCGATGTTGTACGGATAAGAATTGATATTCTTGTTCTATTTGGAACGGTTACGGTTAGTAATGACTGACAACAGTGGAGTAACGACAAATTTATAGGTGGAACTAATTTTTAGCAATCTTTCATAACCTGCAAGTGAAAAATATTCGAAGAAAATACATCGTTTCAAGACGATTGGGAGGATGACTATTTTGTAGTGAAAGACAAACAATGATCAGTAATTGTTTGATTTGTCACGAAAGTGTTGTATTTAAAAAATACCAATAAACAGGAATCACTGAATGATTCAAACAGATCTTTGAGGAAAAGTGTTATTGAATATCAATTTCAAGAGGTGATAAATAGGCTTTTTTGAACAATCTTTGCAACAGCAACAAAATATTTTGTCAGTGGTAATATCACAGCGGTAACAATGACATCCTATGAAGTTTGTTATATTATGGGTAATCATATGAAACCGTTTACTAATTCATGAATTGTGAAGGAGTGTTTCTTAAATGCTTCTAATTTAGTGTTAGTGACAAAAATAAAAAAAATGCAAAAAATAATAATTAAAAAAAGCAAAACAGAGGAGTTGAAATATTTTGAATCATTTTCCACATTTTAAATTTCCAGTGTTATCTTGGTCTTAAAGGATTTCTCTTCCTCCCTCCCTCTTGCGGCCCGAGTGAAATAACTAACATATGTATGCGGCCCGCGTGAAACAGTTGACACATATGTATGCGGCCCAGCAGGAAAGAAGGTTGAGTACCCCTGGTCTAAATTATTCAGAAAAATAAAATAAACATCTTTTTTTTTTACATTCCCTTTATTCTGGTATTTCCAGTAAATACTGGATGAATAGCCAAATCCCAAGAGAATAAATATTTCAGCCGTTCAGTTTTGAGAGAAAGGCAATTAAGTCAAAGGTGTTTTATGAAGACAGTGGAGATGATATCAATGCTAATGAAGATATTTGATGTGCAGTTTGAGGCTAAAAAAATAGTAAATAATTATACAATTAAACCCTAATTGATATTTGATCTTAATTTAATCAGATAATTAACCTACATTTGAGTAATTTTGCCTTCCTTTTATAAAAAAAATGTCAAAAATATTACTTAAAAAACTATTTCGATACTAAAAATCACCCATTTAAGTAGGATATTTTTTCTAATTTCAATATTTCTTACATTTTAGCTGGAGCAGATGAAAGTAAGACAACTTTTTTTTGTTGTATTTATTTAATGTTATTTTTGCTTTATACAATGTATATAATCCCATACTTTAAGTAAAATAATACATTTTTCGCATTTATTCGATTTTAAAACATTGTTATAAACTTTTTAAAATTTTATTTTAGAACAAAAAATTTGCATCTTAGGAAAAAAATCAGAAGATGCTTTAGTGATATATAGTGAGATATAACATAATCTGTTAATGATATTTAAATCTCTTACGATTTAAATCCGTAGAAGGATTCACAAGAGCAAAAGAACAAAAGAAAAGGAAGAACAAAAATTTAATCCCAAAAGAAAAAGTTCGTTATTTAGAAAATACACTTCGCTATAGAGAGATTATTTTACGAAAAAAATTGTGAAATGTTCAAGGTTCCAGGAAAAAGTTCGCTAAATAGAAAAACTCGCAATATAGAGGTTCGTTATAAAGAGGTTCGACTGTATTTTTGTTGAGACACCTGTTTTTGTCACCAAATTTGGCTTCTTGGAAACATTTGGCGACCAAATGAGTCACCCAATCTGCCGCCGAGGTCACACCTGATATTATATACTTGATTACACACTCTATTTTCTCTTGCGGATCATCTTTCCATTAGCAATACACTTTCGGCAGAAAAGTGAGTAAAGTTTAAACTTTACACAACAGTACATTAGATTTTTTCGGAACTATTCATTTATATTTATGTTAGTTGAAATAATTTAAACGAAAGGCCGGGATCGCAAAGGTGTATGCATGTTTGTGTTGCTAAAAACCTAATTCATATACGATTTCTTCATTAATTCACTTTTGTCTTTAAACTTACTTGTTATTTGAATAAAAACCGTTATATTCCTCGATTACAGTTGCAGACGCCATCCGTGGTAAGTTATTATGTTATACTGTTATATTTTTTTATTATTTTTTTGCAATCTTAAATGTATTTTGGTTTTAAACGCATTCACTTTTTAAAACTTTGTTTTAATGATCACATTAGTATTTGTGTTATGATGCACAAGTGTAAGTAAAATGAATTTTTAACACATTAGTACTAAAAGTTTTTTTTCTTAAATTTTGAATAAATATTTTTAATATTTTAATAACAAAATTCGCCAATTTCATATTTTATTGAATTAAACAATAACATTTTTCTGTAATTTATTTAATTTGTGTTAAAAATAATGTACACATGCTATAATCCATGGGGAGGGGGGCACTTGTACAAACCCAATAAAATAAAGAATATACTGTTAAATGTATTGTTACCCACATGGTGATCAAATCTACGGCTAACGACAAACGTGAAACTAGCCCCTTGCCAAGATGAATTTCGTGGGCCCCAATCTGACACCATTGAGCAGGTGGCATTAGAAACAACACTACGCCACTAGCACAGATATTGCTTAATAATCCTGCTGCATGATTAAAAAAAGCGTATCAGTGTTATTCCCGTTTTGTGATTTTGAAGATAGGAAAAATTTGAAGATTTAAGCGGTGTGATAAAGTATTTCACAAAGAAAGGTGTGAAATCAAATTCATGCTAATTTCCAGAATGTACTAGAGACTCTACTGCTAAACACTCAATTTTTGCCAAATGGACCAAAGATTTTAAGTTGTGTAGGGATATATTAGAAGATGTGATCGGCATAACTTTGGCCAAAATACGTCACCGCCCCCAAAACGATTGCAAAGGTAAGCAGAGAGATTATAAGTTAAGAAAATCAAAAGCTTATCAATTGTTATTTTGTATTTCGTTTCGAGAATTTTGCCAGAGACCCACGTACATTACAAAAGAATGCTCTTATTGCTACATTATTATTTTGAAATTCAAATGTGTTTTTAATTTGAATTTTTTAATCAAATATTTTAGGTACAAGAAATAGAAGTAAGAAATCATTTTTTTATATACATATTTATTATACTAGAGTATTTTTGCATATTAAGAGCGCATAAACTATTCTAAAAGTTTAATTATAATTAATATTTCCTCTATATTTTCAAGTAAAATTACTTTAAACTGAGAGAGATAAAAACATTTCATGTCGGATATAATTGTACATAAAAGTCATTAATAGTATTATTAGTGCAATCAAAACAATTTAGAGGTATCTTATTCAGACTATACATAGATATTTTTCCCTTGACATTTAAATAAAAAGTAAAATGTAATTTTATTCATCTTTCAATTTCGTTATTGGAAAATTTTGAAAGAGAAAAATGTTGTGTTTGAAAATCTTCGTTATACAGGAAATGAGATGGGGAAAAAATCCTCTTTGCCGTAATGTACGATGCATTATGGAATGAGTAAGAAGAGTTTTAAAATTTCAATTAGTTTTTCATTAGGAATTTTTTGCCCAACTTTGACATCAATTTTCATAGAAATGTTATAGTAGATCGAAAAATACTTTACTCTCAAAAACAGTAATAGAACTAATGCATTATGTGCAAGAATTATTTTTTATTCTTTTGAGATTCGATAAAACGTTATAAAATTGGATGAAATGGTGATTCACTTCTGAATTATTCCATTTAAAATCCGAAATACAGGATTATTCATAATTCGCTCCGGAAGAAATTTAAATAGCTCATGGAAGAAATTTAAATTATATTGTAATAACTGGTTTTCACTACTACTCAAAAGTAAGGAAAAAATAATTAAATAAATTAAAACTTTATAGGTTTAAAAAAAAATAACACACGAACTCCGTATCTTTTCGTCTAAGAAAATTAAAAAATTACGTTAGGAAATTTATTATGAATAGAAAAAGAAGTTTTTGTAACAAATATATTTTACAGTAGTAATTTTTTTTTTTTACGTATAATTAATTTTTATGATGACTTTTTTTACTGTAAATATTGGACTATGTAAAACATGTTAATATGACTCAAAATACAGGGTCCCGTATTTAATATTATAATGAGAATATATTGTGATGTACATTTGTAACATCGGTTTTATTACATATAATGAAACTTTTTTTCTTCTTTTGAATTCCACTATTAACAGTTCCTCCACAATATCAACACCGTAAGTATTCCATTTCGTTAAACTTTTGTGACTAACAGATAACATAATAAAATCAACAAAAACAACTAATATACCGTATTTACTCAAATATAAGACGCCCTATTTTTCCAGTGTTAAATTTACTGAAAATCGGGTGCGGCTTAGAATAGAACAAAATACTTTTTTTGATGGGTGAAATTGAGTTTTCATCCTTTTCAAAATGTAAAATGTAACCGTTCATTTTGGCCACTTGTATCCCACACATATTTCACTGTTTATCTCCAGTATTCAGAAAACCCTAAACATCGTTGTCAGCTCATACTTAGGAATTTTTTTGCATTCGATTTCTTTTAACCTCTAAATATGAAAGATATCGGTAATAGCATCAAGACGAGTTATCTACGCTGCAAGTAGGAAAAGGGTGTCAAAATTTTAGGAAAATTTGACATGAATGAAACAAATATACGTCGCTGGCGTAAGCAAATTGATATAATTTTTGCTTTTAAATGTTATAAATAGTCTTTAATAATTCTTTTAAATTCTTCTACAATGCATTCCTATAAAAAAAATGTTGCATAACAAATACATTGGATGGCATGGAAGACAACACCTGTGTGTGACAATGGGAGTGACGAATCCTTTTCGAAACGTGATACTGAAGGCTAGAGTAACTATAGGTTCATGTGTGTATTTGTAAGTTATATATACTGGTAAAATAAATAAATTATTACCTACTTGTTATTTCTCCTTTTTACTCTTTAAAAAATCTAAAGTATCGGATATCGATGAATCTTTCACACCATTTTTTATTTTTCCTCAAAAGTGTATAGAGAAATGGATGGGGCAGATTAGAATCGGTGACAATGTTTTTTAATAAAAACATTTTGAGAATTAGGGGTGCATTTTAGAAACGATGGTGGCTTAGATTTGAGTAAATACGATAATTTCTTTTTTTTTAAGAAAAAAAATATTCTTGTGGGAAATGTTTGTTTTTACATGCAATTACTGAGTTTTTATATTAATATTTACAATATTGAAAGGAACATCAAAATTAATTAGTTTTTACCTTTGGAATTTTAATGCTACATTTAAAAAAAGTAGTGTTGAGTATTCGACTGTGCATATATGTTCCGCATTAAACAATACATTTTCAAAAAAAGTATGTTTTAAGGATTCGTGAATTAAAAGCTCACTCATTTACTCAGATCTGCTTAAACATGAAGCAGTTAAAAAAATAATAATAAAATTAAGCTTCCCCAGTAGCGCTTAATTATTTAAG
>BMAV01008901.1:47573-68747 GCA_019973955.1 Trichonephila inaurata madagascariensis | reverse complement strand
GACGTTTGTACGGCTTGGTGTGAATGGCTTTAGAAATAAATAAGTATAACGAACCTATAGCTGTTAGAATTGTTCGAAAACACGAATGGCCATTATTTTAATTGGCGGGGTAAATCTTTTGCAGAATAGTTTGGCAAGATTAATTCTGATTGTTGTACTTTTTCTTTTAGTGTTTTTTTTTTACTTTTAGTAAATAACAAAAATGCATCAGAAATAAATAAGCATAGACTTTTTAATTGAATAGAGAGATAAAAAAAGTTCTTGTCTAGAGGCTCTTTTCTATCTTTTCATTTATACTGCTATTCCGTTGCAGTTTTCATGGTGAGACCTAGTTCATTTTTCGAAATTTGAGGTCTAGAAATATAAATTGCATCTTTGGTGTTCTGTACGAGAGATTCTTTTTAAAAGCACTCTAGAGGAAAAATTAGAATGGTGTGTTTAAACTACAACAACAAGAGATATAACTGAATTTATTTGGAGACATATAAATTTTGGATTTATATTTAGTCATTTGTACATGAATCTATTTCAACTATACATTAAATTTATTTTTTCAATCTGTTTAGTTGAACAATTTTTCCTTTTATTAGAAGATAACACTGATGTATCGCTCAACATCTTAACATTTTGTGATATAATTTAATGAAAACAAACTACGATACTACATCCGAAGTTACGTAATAGCTGGAAGCAAAAAAACGTGACACAGGTTGAGAAATATTTGAGTACCTACAATTCTGCATTAAAATTTTTTTAGAATAATATGTAGTGACCCTGTGGTCGCAGGTGAAGTAAGAAACACCGCACACACAATCAGCCAATATAATAAAATCAATAATTTTAGTACTCTTTCAAATTATTATCAAGAAATGTCATAAACCGAGAGAGCAGTCAACTTAATCACTATCGTAAATATTCTATGACAAATAATTGGAAGACTTACCTTTCTTACGATCCTATGTAATAACATTAGTCACCTTGATCACAACATTAGCCAGAAAACCTTGATAACTTGGACTGAAGATCCTATTTCTGAACTCCGAAAACTTCAGATATTGACTTTGGTCATCTAACTTCAATAGCAGCCTAACGACCAAACTCCTACACTCACTTCTCTAGAGTTTAAATAGCACTTAAACTAACATAAGTCGTAATCTTTCTACAGAGAAAGCGATCTTATAAACATATATATAACAGTAACATAATTTAACAAGCCACTGGGAAAAGAGTTAAGTTTTTTCCCGACCCAATGGAGAATATAACACTATCCAACATTATATTTGTTTAAACCACTCCTCATGCGAAGCACTTGTGTTTTTCACGATTAATAATTAGTAGAAAAGAACAAGCTTGCCTTGTTGAACTCATTGTTTATAAAAAATGTCAGAAGTAAATATCAATCACACCTTTCCAGCCAGAACAGAACAGAGTGAGAAATTACAAATCTACCAATTTATACGTATATGGGGATAAAGCAATATTTAATTTTTTAGTTTCCGCCGTAATTTGTTTGTCACTAAGTATTGAATACTTCATTTTAAACCCAAAACGCAACTCAACTCAACTCGACTATTGCCAACAAATCTGGCACTGAAAACATAAATTTGAATTATTTTTATAAAATTAAATAGCTATATATAAAATTCTCCTACCATTGTGAGCCTCAGGAACAACCTTACGGATGGCAAATTTCGAGATCGTAATTTGATTGATTTTAAATGTATACATTATGTGAGAGAATAAATTATTTGAAATAAAAAAAAAGAGTAGAGGTGATTTTGAAAGGTGTGGATTTTAAATTCAATATTTCCCATGTTTTCAGGTGGAGCAGATGAAGGTAAGAAACCATTTGCAATATAATTTGCACTCCATACGTTCTCATAAAGTTGCATGGAAATTTTTGTGTTGATACAACTATTGTGCTCACTTTTTTTAGTTATTTTGGTATCATTAATGTGTTTTTTAGACAATTTGTGCTGTATTAAGTATTTAAAACTCAAACTCAGGGGCGCAACACCTCTTGAGGGCCAGGGCCTAATGTGCCCATCCCAGTATATGTGACCATTGGGCGCTGAGGTGCATGAGCAGATGTCCCGATCAGGTGGTCAGTCTGAAGCGAGACTCCCAGTGTTTAACTCCTCAAGCAAGCCTGGTACTAATTTATCGACCCACTATTAAGTATTTAATATTGCTAAAAATTAAGGCTGTAAATTTAAACGAAATTTCTTAAGGAAAAAAACCCAATGAAATTTCTTTTAGAAACTTGATTCATCAATCTGAATAAGCCTAAAATCATTATTAAACATAAAATGAAACATAAGTTTTAAGGATATAATCCTTTATTTCTCAACTATTTTTACCATTCTCGAAGAATTTCGCAATGCTGGTCATTACAATAGCAAAAAGTTGGTTCACCGTTCAATTAGAAAGTTTTGACAAGGCCCAAATCTCGGTTAGATTTAACCGGGCTTGCAAAGTAAACTCAGTTACGGGGTCTATTTTGACCAATGAAGTTGCGAACTCGCAACTGAGTAACCGAAGTTGAAAAATTAGAGGGGAAATGAAGTTTTAACGGGAGGTTTGCATTTACATACACTTGACCTTCGTACTTAAATCCAGGTTTCATAGCCCCATCAATTAGCTATGAATACGGTGGTTATAGTAATTAATACAGTCAGCCTAGTTCTGTTGGCTAAATAAGTTTTTAACAGACCTTAGAGAATTTTTATTGTGTGTTACTTTCTGGTTTTTGTCACATTTCAAATGTCTCATTAAATACATTCTCTAACTTAAATTTGCATTTATAGTTGTTAACGGATTAAACCGTAAGTATTTCATCTTTTGTCTTAGGTTTAGATAATTAAAAAAATACTTCCATTATGTTCTTTTTTATTAGAAAGAATTGTCGTATTATTTGTTTTTTTTTTCATGGCTTTTACATTCATTATATATTAATGCATCCCTGAAGTGCCATTGAATTAGAAATTGCAAGTTAATAACGAGTAGGTCTCCTGTGGGTAGCCTTGATAACGGCTACCACACAAGAAGGTATAGATTCAACAAGTTTGCAGAACCGTTCCGCAGAAATGATAGGGCAAACGTCATCGGCATATGGCCATAATTCATTTAGGGTCACTGGTGTTATGTGATGTGTTTTCACGCTTTTCTTCAAAACAACCCGAGAGAACTTAATAGGATTTGTCTAAGCTTTTAGGTGGCCATTTAAGTCTAGGCAATTAGAGAATCAAAGAGATCCTAATCCAACCAGGCAGTAGCCAACCGGGACCTGCCAGTGGTTCAGTTGTCTTGCTAGAATACTTAATTTTCATGTAGATGACAGTACAACAAAAATGAATGGAGGTGATCACCCAGCAACTCTTCGTATCGAATCGCATTGAAGAAGATGGTTTTAAGTACCAAAGATCCCAAAAACTGCCAAGAGAAAATACCCCAGACCAGGGATGGCGAACCACTGGCACGCGTGTCATTGATGGCATGCGATACAATATTATGGGCACGCCACCGTTTAAAACGGTTTGCATTTTAATTCAAAATAACAATGTTCAATATGAAGTGTTACGAAAAAAGTGAGTGATCGGTCGCAGTTTTCAGCGAGATTTTCTTAGTTCAAAAAGTTATCGGAAACTCTCAAGTTCTTTATGTACCTTGATGTGACTTCATTTAATAAACTAAATTTGTCAAAATTCTATTGGTTGTAAATTGAAAAATTTGAAATGCAAATGATTGATTTCCAATCTAGTACAATATGGAATCAAAAATTTGTTGAAAAAAAGGAAAAAGTTGGAATTGATTAAAACAGAAAGATTAACAAGCAGTATAAGTAAAAATGCTAGTAATGAAATTTTGGAAACGTGGAATTCGATTCCAGATACATTTAGCTGTTTGAAGAAACTGGCCCATACTATTTTAACCATATTTTTTTTATCTAGCTATGCCTGCGAGTCATTATTTTCAGAGATGGATAATATTAAAGACTCAGAAACCGTCTGGAAGATGACTCCAATTCAGCTTGCATTCTGGTTTTACAATCCTAATGCGTTATTTGTCATTTAATCTACCACAACAAAATTCACACTAATGTTACTTTCATTTGAATTACACGTATAAATAAAACATTTCCTCAGTGGCGTAACGGAGAATATTAGGGCCTTCCTACAAACTCAGGTTTTGGGCCCCAAGCCCAAATACGTACTTTGCGTCAGTCAAGCTTTGGGCCTTTTAGAGTCGCTGCCCCCCTGTAGGGTGTATGCTATACCACTGCATTTACTACTATACAGTGCACAATGTATTGTTTCGCTGTATATAAAGAGTTTTGAGTTGTTAGTAAATAGTTTTATTATTTTCTCAGTAATTACAAGTCAAAATTATTTGACGGCACGTCTATATATCCTTAAACATTTCTTAAAGAAAAAATGGCACTTTGATCCAAAAAGGTTCGCCACCCCTGCCCCAGATCATGATTGAGCCACTATAGCTTTGTTCAGATGCAATTTGACATGCAGGTACCATGGCTTAATGAACCTGACGCCATATATTCTAAGTGTTCTATTTACGTGAAGTATTCGGAATCGAAACTTATTAATCCTCAACTATCGAAACTTGTACTCATTTCTAGTCCTCTAGAGAAATGTTTGTCAACTGCCGGTCCGCGGTTTGCTGATCCACGGACCGGACCCAATTGTTTGAGATCCACAATTTTGAATCTGTGGAGATTGTTCCACTAGTCCAAGGTATTAAACTTAGCGATACGTGATTAAACACTAAAATAGTCAACCGATCCTTAGAGTTGAATTAGGAAACACTGCTATAATAGTCTATCTGTGTATTCTATAGCCCAGTCCAGATGTGTAGCCTGATGACGTGTATTGAGCAAATGTACTATCGTTGATATATGGTTTGGTTCCTGAAGCCCGTGCAGTGAAGCGTACGTAGCAATGCCCGTTTATTGACTGTACAACTGTCGCCCTGATTCAGCTGAGTGGAAGCTGTAGATAGTGTTTGGGCTCGCTGGTTGCGTACAATACTGCTAAGTCGTCTCGCACTACACTTGTTGAAGGCTAATTATTTAATTATTCTTATATATAGCAGTATGCCCAATCTCGCAAGTTTCCCCTCTCCAAATCTTTACCATCTCGATATATTCTTGACACCGTCGACCTTGAAAATAAGAGTTTCCGGACGAGTTTTGAAAATGAACGACCCATGCACCAGCTACTATTTTTGAAAAATTCCCATTATTTTCAGAGTTACAACCATTTTAAATAATTATCGGCGTATTTTCTTAAAATTTCTCCCTTCTGTTTTCGTAAAACATGGATAAACCGACTTCCGAGGTATGCATTTCAAAAATTCTAGTTGAGCCTCTGTACAGAGGTCTGAGCTGAATACAGGCAAAATATTAATACAATAGAAGCATTTTTTACAAAAGGAGAACATTTGGAAAAAAGGTTATTCTAAGTTAGTTTTTTGCCAAAATAGTGTATTTAAATAATTTTTTTTGTCATAATGTCCTTAAAACAATTTTATACATGTATTCTAATCTGTGACACTAAATATCATGAAAATTATACATTTATGCGCTTTTTTAAAATTATGGTTCCAAATGTAGTCGGATACCTTAATTTAATATTGGTAAATTAATTACCTAAAACATTGGGGGCAGTACTGATACATTTATAAGTACATTATATAAGTGCAAATTCTTGTTTAATTTTTTATAATGTCAGAATGTATTTTGTTTTGCTTCCTTTCAGTAAATTAATACTTATTTTAAATCTTTTATTTTCGATTTTTCAATATACTGGCTCCTCCCACATAAAGATATCACGGCCCCCTAAGGGGGCGCATCCCACAGTTTGAGGTGGCCGCGGTAGCCGAGTGGTACAGGTATCGGACCATGGCTTGCCTTGTCACGAGTTCGAGCCCAGTACCCCTAAAGACCCGCCGTGTAGGGCAGCGATGCACGTTAAATCTGTCGAGAGCTGAAACGTCCTCCCGTTGGTGTGGTGTGGTAGTTAGGAGAGGGGGGTGCCAGCTCAGGTGTCGTCCACGTCACTTGACCATGGTTCAAAATTACGTGGTCCGTCGCCAAAAGCCCTCGTGTTGCTGAACAGTGCGACGTTAATATTCAATCAATCAATCAACCCACAGTTTGAGAAACGTTGTTTTAACAACAACCGTAGTACTGGCTAATATGCAATTATCACAACACATCGCTTTTCATGCAATGGGGAAGCAAACCTACACAATTTACGCGGCATTGTCTGTCTCTAATTCAGTGGTGCTTCAGTGACGTAATAAATGTTGCACTAATATTTAACCCATGAAAAAGGAGTCGAAATTGATTGAGAAGTACGTGGTCGTCACTAACTGTTAACTTTAGAGCAAATTACGTACTTTCTTTAAAATAAATATCAATTTATTTTACCTGTTATTTTGCTTAAAACGCATCATATTTAAATATTAAAGAACTTACGCAACAAACTTTACCAGCGATTTATCATCAAAGATTACTAGCTATAGCAATAACCTATTTCATTCTGAACCTATAATCAGCCTTGAGGCTATATTTTTCTATCTACAGTTCGCCAAAAGTCGGATGAAATTTGCCAATGTGGCATAGGATTAATACAGGGAATCTCAACCAATGTGTCGCGGCACTTTTGTGTGCCGCCAAATTCTTAAAATGTGCTGCCAATTTTTTTTTAAAAAAAATAAAAAAAAAAACAAAATCCGGAGCCGAATTATTCGGCTGTTTTACAGAAATAAAATATTCATAAAATTGTTATTGATCATTTGATTACACTAGAGGACAGAGAGAGAGAGAGAGTTATTCATTACTTCCCAAATTTAGATGTAAAAATTGATTCGGAAATCCATTTCTGATAACAGATATATATGTATATGAATTAACTTTGAGCGAAGAGGTAGAAATAATTTTTTCTCTATAGCAATCGAGATTTAATTTCAAAACTTTTGGAACAGTCAATTAAGGTATCCGACTACGTTCGGAACCGTGATTTTAAAAAAGCGTATAAATGGATAATTTTTATGATATTTAGTGTCACTTAGATTAGAATACATGTATAAAATTGTTTCAAGGACATTTTGACAAAAAAAAATGATTTAAATACAATATTTCGGCAAAAAATGAACTTAGAATTACCTTTTTTCAAAATGTTCTCCTTTTGTGAAAATTGCTTCTATTGTTATAACAGTTTGCCTGTATATAGCTCAAATCTCTGTACAGAGGCTCAACTACGATTTTTGAAAAATTAACATTATTTTCAAAGTTGCAACTGATTGAAATAATTATCGACGTTTTTTTCTTAAAATTTCTCCCCTCTGTTGTCGTAAAACATGGATAAACCCACTTCTAAGTTATATATTTAAAAAATTCTAGTTGAGCCTCTGTACAGAGGTCTGAGCTATATACAGGAAAAATATTATTACAATAGAAGCATTTTTCACAAAAGGAGAACATTTTGAAAATGGGTCATTCTATGTTCAATTTTTGTCAAAATATTGTACTTAAATAATTTTTTATTGTAATACTCTTCTTAAAACAATTTTATATACATTTTCTAATCTAATTGACACTAAATAGCATAAATATTATCCATTTATACGCTTTTGCAAAATCACGGTTCCGAACGTAGTCGGATACCTTAATTTATTTTGGTTAGAGGTCAACAAAAGCTTTAAAAATATTGCTACAATTTTCTATATCTTATTTGTGAGAAATCGGATTTTTTCAGCATTAACAAATATAAAAAGGAGAAAAAGATCTTTTAAATATAGGTAACGAAATGAGAGTTGCGTTATCATTTTTTACGACTCAATATAAATGAAACTATCGAAAATTATCCAGCTCAAATTTCGCATTAAATGCATTCTTATAATTAATTTTTAATTAATTACTCATTATATAAAACATTTTATTGTCTTCGTCGCACATGTTGTTTTATTTAACTTTGAAAATTACTATCCTAAGCTATTTCACATTGTGTATTAGAGATATGAAAAATTTCATTTAATCTGATTTTATTGTTAGTGTCGCCAAATTTTGAAATTGTTAATAGTGTACCGCAACAAAAAAGGTTGAGAATCACTGGGTTAATATGTGTGTAGCAAAGCTTATTCTTAAAATTAAATATTTAGAATATTTGGGTGTTAAATGTATTGGCTTGGAAACTAAGTTTCCAACATTTTCTTCAAGTTATTTTAAAATAAGAATTAACAGTTAATATGTAAAGTATTCACCCTTGTTGCTTACAATTTCTTGTCATCGTTCAACAATAGAAATAACCTGGTTTTTGTTGGTAAAAATAACCTGTTTTTTTTTTGGCTGAAAAATTTATCCAACCAAGCACTAAGCTCTGCATCAGTACTCAACATAACACAGCGCACAGCATGGAAAAGAGATCGTGTGATTCTTTCATCTGTGGTCTCATACACAGTACAAATGTCGCGAGCAACTTTTTTGGCCTTTGAACTTTGAAGGGGAAAAAAAGGAGATATCGAAAATGGTTATTCTTCTCAATTTGATATCCGTTGTAATGAACTAAAAATTAATATAAATTAAACAAACAAACAAAAATATGCAGTAGAACAAAATACCTTGTTTCGAATAATTTAAAGAGACACAGTACGATTCAATTGACAAAAATCAGTCAAAAATTCAAATAAAACTTTTTTAGCCTAAATTATGTTTCATATAACTTTCTATAATCTCACAAAATTTGAAAGTTCTAAGTTAAAAAAATGCAGCATTATAACTTTTATGTTCGTTTTTATTCATGTACCAAAGGCAAATAAAATTTTAAACAGATTTATGTCGGGAAGAAAAAATAATTAGTTTATCTCCATTTAAATGGTGAGGCTTTTTTTTTTCTGTCGTGCCTAATTGTTTGAAATTTTTTACTCACTGTTTATAGTACATGTAACAAAAGTTGGTATGCATTTTTGAATCAAAGCAATACTTATTTTTTTTTAAAGTTGAATTTAGAGTTTACGAATTTTTTAAGGAGTTTTCAATAAGCATTCAGAAGAAAAAAAAGCATTTTACGTATTTTAAATCATACTAGAAGTAAGCCCATTCTGACTTTTGTTATACATAGCTTGACGTATCTGTAAATCAAATTTCACGTGTGTACGTCAATTATTGTTAGAGGAGTACCATTTTCAAATCCTTTCATAAATTTTATAACTTTTCTTTAATAAATTAAATTGTTAGTATTTTGAGATCACACACACACAAATCCATTTCACATAATCCATATACATTTGTTACAAGCAAATAAATTGTAAAAACTATTAAATCAAAGGTTTTTGTATAAATCATACCATGTCTCCAAAAAGCATTATGCCAAAAAAATTTAATAACATGCAAAATGAGAATTTAAAAAAAAAAAAAAAAAAACGGGAATTAATTGGAAATATAATTGGAAATATATTTTGTGAAAATTTTAAAAAATATTTCTTTTTTTTTAAACTTGTACAGCCCACCAATACAGATATTTGGACGAACCCGTCTACGAACCAAAAGGTAATATTCAAATATGTGTTTATCATTCTTTTTATTTTTATTAAAGAGTACACAGTACCCTTTTTTTTAAAAAAAATGAATACAGTAATATGAAAAGTATTAATAAATCTTTAAAAAGTAATAATAAATTTAAAAGTAATAATAAGAAGTAATAATAAAAAGTAATAATAAATCTATCTTTTTTTAAAAAATTGAAATTTTTGAGTTTTTTTTTTTTACAAATTTTTGAAAGATACTCAGTTTTCAATATTTTTCAGTAATTTCAAGTGATTCATATTTCTCGGATTATATTAGTAGCAAAAATTAGTACGAATGTCTAGCTTTTTATTGTATTTTAGTAATTCTTTTTGTAGCCTTCTTAATTCCGACAAAAAACGACTACATTCGAAAAATATAATTTTTTGTATTTTTTTAAATATACCAGCCCTCTCAGATTAATATTATTGTTGTACATGTATATATGAATGTATATGCAGAATATTTCATGACTATAGTTTGAACAAATATAGTAGGGAATAGAAAACACTTGCAGTGATAAAAATAAAAACCTGAGGAAAACGCATTAAAAATCATAAAAGCATTGCTTCTCAGATTAAAAACACTCACAAAAAAAAGTCGAATATCTTCAAAACTAATTAGGTATCATATCTAAAATTTGAAACCAAGCTTCTCAACCGGATGAATCACTCAAAAGCTGTAAAAATGGTTTTTTTTTAAATCATATTTAAGATATTGTGTGGCAGCCTTAAATGTTTAATGGAAAATGATATAAAATGATAGATAATATTGTTAGATAGATCGGGGCTCGTGGATTTTATGCTATCAGTCTCAAAGAGCAAAACAGTTCCTTAAAAGCGATGAATCCGTAAAGAACAGGATATAGTATTAAAATTTTCAAAATAAATCCCAGAAGGCTCTTCACACTTTCTACAGCGCTCAGACACAACTATAAGTGTCTAAAATACAAATAAGTAATGATAAAGATTATCAGCAAGTAATTGCTTGATCGTAGCAACTAGTCTTCAACAGCTGAAGTAATACTGATTCAGCATCAGCGAGCGGCTATCTCCAAGCACTTTCTCGAAAGATCCGTTTACGCCATAGATCTGATGTTAAGAGATTTCTGCAGTAATTTCCAGAATCATTCCTACGGATGACAACTGGCAAAAATTGGTCGCCAACATGATGCTAACTTGGCTCTAATGCCAACATTTCCCCGTTTCCATTGAATTGCCATTATAATGTGGGAACGGCTTTGCTTGTGAATATTACAATTTTTATCATAAAATAAATACAACAGGTAATATTAACTCATTAAATATCCAGGTATGAATTATTTACGCTATTTTGAGCATTAATTACACAAAATTCGTAACAATATGCAATGTAAATTGTCATGTTATCTGTTGTTCCTAAAAAAGACCGAGATAATACAAAATAATATGCTACTATTTCTGATTAACAGAAGATAAATTGAAGGTAAAAGTTGAATATTTTAGAATATTACATATCTTGAATTGTTCATGCAGCTGCTACATGCGTTTTTTTAATATAATAAATCTAAAATATTTTTTTTTCTCTATCTCTCTCAGAAGTTGTTCCTTGTAAGTAATTTTCTCAATTATTTCTCTTATAATGTTTTAATTTTAATGAAAGTGGTTGTTGGACGTGTTGTTTTGATTTAACCTTTTTTTAAGAAGAAACACTAAGAGAAAAATGGAATATTCCATTTGACTGATGTACTCAAAATATATAAATAAAAAATTGCTTTAAAAGATTTTTAAATATTTCACAAAAGATGTCTCTAGATAGATCTATTATTAGCTAACAGTAATTATCGATACTTGATTCAGATGATTACATTTATAAATATGTGAAGAAAATCGTATACTAATAATATATATGTGTTACGCCAAAGCTCAAAATCGGCCAGTTCGCGTTTTGGCCAGCGTTGCTTTAAACTTACCGGCCAATGTCTGATCTTTTCTTGATTTCGGACATTGACCGGTCAATTCCGAAGTGTCTTGGCCCGATCATCCAAAGTAGGAATAAGGGAATCAAGAGCAGATTATTTTACACACTGTTAAAAGTGAAATATTTAAAAATGAGTGCTTCTGTGTACTGTTTTTTTTTTTTAAGTACAATTGCTTCAGAAACGAGTTCTAATATAAGTGACACCTCTGAGTTAAAAATAAGCTTGTAATATATAAAAACATAATATTGTGTAATTCTGTTCTCATATTAAAGCCATAACAGAAATTATTCAGTAAACGTATTTAGTGTAATAACGTGATAGCGTGAAGATTATATTACACTCTTCAAAATAACTACTGGTCAATTTACTATTATGGCACAGGGATTTGTCCAATGATTCTCAGCCACTTCGTGCAATGACTAGCCAATGTATAATGTACAATACTAATTGCTAGTTCTTCGGACTTTGACCAAAACGTGAATTGGCCAGCCAATTTGCGAATATACCAGGAACGTTCCAAAAGTAAGTTTCGTCATTGTTTTCACACGGAAACTTTATCGCCAAAAAAGAATACTTCATGGCATCAAGAATGAACTATACACCTTGTACTATTTTTTGGGATAGTCGCCATCGACATTTAGACATTTGTCGTTGTCAGTCACTTTCAATTTACCACTCTGTTAAAACTCGGTGCCTTGCGATGCAAGGAATTGTCTCACAGCCACCTCATCATCGATTACTGAGGATTTTTCCTCAATGATGAATTTGGATGCTTCCACGCAATTAAGATGGTTTTGGTTTCTGGGGTATTATGGTGCACAAACGCCTCAGGGACTGTGAGAGTTCTGAACAGAAGCTCATTTCATTAGGTACTCTTTTATTCATTCTCTCCTTTTTCTGTTACCCAAAACATCATGGATCCTGTGATAGACCCAGTTACGTAACGAATACCCCCGCAACCCCAGCATTGCGGGAAGGGACAAGGCTTGACTGACGCCAAGTACGTATTCCCTAAGACCTCACTTTGCAGGGGGGCCGTAATATGCTCCTTTACGCTGCTGGATGGACCTGAGCACGAGCAATGCGCGATTTGAACGTGACACCGTTATTCGCCTGTCTACTATATAACACCATTTTTTGTTCTCTAGCATTATTGTTTTCCAGAGGCGCACACAGGAATTTTTCAAAGGGAAGGGGCGCAGGGTCGAAAGTCCACCATTTTCGTATCATACCCCAATAGGCTGCCCAACATATTCTTTTGATTTTGCCGATTGTTCGGGACAAAAAACAGTAAAAAAAATCATTTATTTAATAAATAATTAGCATTAATTAATTATTACTAACCAATATTTAATTAAATTTTGAGTACTATTTACACAGGATTATAATCAATGAGGAAAAAATCAAGGGCTATTGGGGGGCCACCCTCTCTTGTGTGCGCCACTGAAAGAAGGACGCCTATTTCGTCCTCGACATTCTGCTTTCCTTCACTGAACACCAGGGAGCAATCATTTGAGGAAACTCTTCCCAATACATGATCCATGAATGAAAGACACACTACTCTCACTTGTCCATTCATATCGGATAACAGCAGGAACTTCCATTTCCAACCACGTTGTCAGTGATTTATACTCAAATTACCTCGGCCCTGTCAGTCTGCTGCTGCTGCTTTCTTTTCTTCGACGCTCGGCGCATGCGTCATTCCTCCTACGCTGACGCTACTTCCATCATTTGACCATCTAAGAAATTAGTTTCTTGTGGCGATTGTTTTGTTTCACCTCGTGTACTATATTATTTTTCAAAGAAATGAAACACTTTTAGAACGTCCTTCGTATATATATTTCTGTTACCATTTTGAACTCATTTTGATTCAAATGTGTTTTAGTTAAGACATTTAATAGAAGTGTATTTTCTTCAAAATTTTCTTAATCATTATGATCTACTGACTTTGTTAGATAATCTCATTCATATACTATGTACTTGGTTATTCAACATAATTCTATTTCCCCCCTTTGCTGGTGAGAAATTTTAAATAGATAGACATTGCGACAACCTGAAAATATAGCTTCTAGTTTTGTAAAGAATTCAACGGGTTAAAACTAAAAATTTAACACGATATGGACTGATTCGTAAATTTTGTTCTGTAAAACTAAGAATATCTACAAACTCTGTTCACTCCACCTTTTTTTATATTATTGTCATAAAATTTTTATGCCCTTTTACATAATTGTGACGTTTTTTACTAATGTTTTTCGAAAATCTCTTTTAATTTGAATATTTGAGTTTATTTTTTATCAATTACGTTTTTAATTTATGTTATTTTCTTTTTGCTTTCAGTGTAACTTCCGGGATAAAGTACGTACATTTTTAATTTTAATAGTACATAAATAATGAAGGGAGTTAAGAAAATAAATGTAATACATAATATGAAACAAATTGGTAATTTTGAATTTCTACCTGTCTCTAAAAATAAATTTTGGTTAGCTGTGTGAACCTGCCACAATTCATGAAACAATACTATAAACTTAATACCAAATATCGCCGTCATATTTCCCTACGCTCTCTGGGTGGATTTTAGTTTTGTTAAATTAGCCAATATAATTAACAAAAAATAACTCTTATTTGTGCATGTTTGTTGTTGATTTGTCCAAGTAGTGCAGAGAAATGAAATGGTCCCAAAGGCATCCAAAACAACCCTTGCATTGTCGAAGTCCATTGGTGAATAAAGCAGTTGATGGTCCGTGTGGCTTAGGTCTATGTTGTGGAGTTTAACCAAAATAGAAAGACAACTAAAAATATGATTAGGAGGATGTTGAATGTCAGTACAGTGAGGACAAGTATTGTAACTTCTTTGCCCACCAGGGGATATTTTCATCCCTTTAAAGGATCTTGTACTTAGTATGGCTACGATAGTTGAAATAACGTGGTGCAGTTATATAAGTTCTGGAATGAAATACTTCTTAACTGAATGGCAGGTGAGTTTAAGTCTAGCCATATTGCATCAACATCTGTAAGGGTAAGGGCAGGAAAGTTAAGGGAAATTTCGGGCCTCCGTGGCAAGGTTATCAGCCAGCTCATTGCCGAAGATGTCTATGTGGGCCAATATCCATTGCAAAGTGTAGGTTCTTTGAGCTGCAACTGCTCTGTTTATAACAGCAATTATACCCTGGTTCAGTTGAGAGTGTCCCTCGGGGGAGGCTGTAACCCCTAGAGGGTGCGTCTGCAGGTGTGGATAGGGGAACGCCTCCATTGGATCTTCCTTTGGGTGGTAGAAGGAAAATAAAATACAAACTGTGGGCCAATAGACAGAAGTACAGCCTCTACAGCTCTCAGTGGCGTAACGTACACCTCCGCATCACTGGGGGTCAAGGATTCTAGAGGGTCCATAGGTTATGGTTTTGAAATCCCCTGTAAAAATCCTTGCAAAATCAAGTTTTAGGCCCCGATCTTGGGGCCCAAAACTTGACTTTGCAAGGGGCCCCTAATATTCTCCGTTACGCCACTAACTGCTTTTGCAAATTTTATTTCCATGATTGCGGTAAATTAGTCCACGTTTAGTTGCTTAAAGTGTTCGTTGGGCGAGATTGACACCCGCTAACCGAAGAGTAATTAATTTTATTCACATATTCATATCTTAAAATAATAATTAGGGTACATATCGATATTAAAAAATAATCTGATATCGGTACACTGTATGATCTGGCGCGATATAGAACTCTCGTTAAATAGATCTTTGGCCGCCAGTATGATGCTGTCATGTTGCTATGTTATAACCCTAACCTGACGGAATTTTACAATTATTTAGCAGGAAAATCCGCATCGGATTAATCTCAAATTAGCTTGTTTTACAAGTTACAGTGCATACCTTACGTCTTTTTCGCAATCAAAAAATCGATCCATTTATCATTTTGTTTGAAAACAATTTAAGTGTAATCTCTCATTTTGTTTGAATGAAATTTATTTCTTTTCCCAGATGAGTACCACCACCTTCCAGAGCAATATTCATCGAAAGAGATGCTTGAAAGCGGGACTCAAAAATAGAATTCTGTGAAAGAATTTTGAATAAAATCTGAATATAATTCTGTGTTGCATGTTTTGAAAGTTTATTTTATCAGTTCTAATACTTAAAAAAATTTTAAAAGTTCCGCGGGACTTAGAAATAGAGTTCTTCAAACATTATAATAAATTCCTTATAACAAAGGGAAAGTGCGGTGTTTTCCATTTCCCATAATGTTCAGAAGCAATTATTTATTACAGTGTTTATATATATATATACGTATGAACTATTTTTACTAGCTGGTATACCCGTTCTTCACACGGGTGAACTAAAGAATTAAACAATACAGATTGAAGGATAAAGAAGTTTTTATTGAGTTAATTTTTTATGTGAATCGCAAATTAAACAAAAAAAAAAATAGCTTTTTGCATATCTCAGCTGAACAAAAAAAATACAAGTTTGTTAAATTTTAAGTTTGTATCTAATAGTTCAGAAAAAGGATTTTTTTTTTATTTATAAATCCGCATAACTCTCTTGAGGGTATATTTTGGAAAATACCTTCCTAAGCTGATTTCTGCTCAGCAAAAGTAACACATTGTTACAAATTTTGTGTATTGAACGCTTAAAATAGAATAAATAATTTATATATCAAAGTGTAATACGTTAATATTACTTTCTGTTGTATTTATTTTATTTTAAAATTGTAATATTTGCAAGCAACGCCGTTTCTTAAAATATAATGGCGATTCAATGAAAAACAAAGCGAAATGTTGGCGGTAGAGTCAAGTTGGCAACTGTCTAGCTACTTTCATAGCTCGAGCTTTATTAGAGCTTTGATAAAGATTAGACTTACACTTTCGCGGCATAATTCTTAGAGGGTACTTTTTCTACACTTCCAAAAAATACGGTGGCAGCGGTAGCCGAATGGTCAAGGTATCGGATCGTGGCTAGATTGTCACTTCGAGCCCTGTACCACTAAAGATTCCCCGTGTAGGGGAGCGATGCACGTTAAATCTGTCGAGAGCTCAAACGTCCTCCCTTTGGTGTGGTATGGTTGTTAGGAGAGGGGGTGCCAGTTCAGGTCTTGTCCTCGTCACTTGACCATGGTTCAAAATTACGTAGTCCGTCGCCAAAAGTCCTCGTGTTGCTGAACAGTACCACGTTAATATTCACTCACTCCAAAAAATACAGTTCAGTAGTTATTATTTTTATACTTAAATAATGCAATATCTGCCTATTCAATTAATATTATAGCGTTATAATATTAACTTCTAACCACAAACAAATTATGTAAATTTGTCCAAATGATGCAGTGTGAGAGACAAAGTTTATCTACTTTAAGTACCAGATGCAATAAAAGTATTTATTTTGATATAAGGATCAATTTGTTACTACCAAATGTGCATAATTAAATCATAAAAAAAAAAACGTGCATAGAAATAAATTATTAATTTTTATTGTATGTATGGTTCACTATTTTGGCGATAATGGCTTACCCATGAAAAAAATCAATAGTAGCTATTCAAATAAAGATAGATTTAAAAAAAAATCTCCCTTCAAAATTCAGTTTTATTCTAAAATAAAAAAAATAGGGATTACACTGATCAAAGGAATAAATTAGAAGCGAACGCCTGGCGTAGACAAAACAAAAAGTGAAAGTTTTGCTTTATGCATAAAAGATAGATATTGCTTTCGCTGGCGTTTTTGCAGCGCACGCTAGAATTGCTTGCAGATGGCAGAATTTTTTCCTACTTACTTGACAATTATCGTTATATTTTGGATACTTCATATAATATCTTTATAAATTATAGCCTATGTGTTATTCTGATGTATGAGCTATATTATTATAAAGTTTCATTAAAATCCATTCAGTTGCTTTTGCGTGAAAGAGGAACAAACATCCAAACAAACTTTCGCGTTTATAATGTTAGTAAGAATACATGGGCATAATGGCCTTATAACACGTTACCAGAAAGCAAATTGTTGGAAATATATCAATTTAACATCATTACATTTGTTTTTCGAAAGAAAATAAACACAGGGTGATTCGCTACCTGACCAACAAACTTGCAGGGTGGATAGGGATACAGAGACGATTAGGAATCATATAGGAATGTAGGGTCGCAAATGCCGTACTTGCGAGCTATGGTGCAGAGAAAAAGAGCAGAAACAGAAACACATTAATGGGGCAGAAAAAAATTTTATTGAAAGATTGTACTAAAACAGGTTTTCTGGAAATTTCGATCGGAACTCGTCTGGCAAGGTCTGACAGCGGCGCTGTATGGAATTCCTTATATTCTGGAAGATTCCTGGCATGTCACAAATTTTCTTAGTAACTACAGATATTCGAGCGATGAGGTCTTCGACTGAAGGAAGGTACCAAACTCTTCATGTGACCCCAGAAGAAATCCATGCATGATAGGTTCGGTGATTCGGAAGGCCAATGAACCGACCTATCCACCGCTGCCCAAAGGTTACATTAAGGTATTTTTCGCGGATGCGAATTCCGTTATGTGGAGGAACCCCGTCAAGATGATATCACATGGAGCGGCAAAACGACGGAGAAACATGTGCTCCGCCAAGAAGTTCGGGCAGAACTTGTGGCAAGAAGATCAGATATGCCTTATGGTCCAAATGACTAGGCAGAAGGCTCGGTCCAATGAGGTAGTCTCCAAGAATTCTGGCCCAAACATTGACCCAGAAACGCTGTTGGACTGCACGTAGTTGCGTACGATGAGGGTTCTCCAAAGCCCACACATTGCCGTTATGCTGATTAATGTTCAGTAGAACGTCGTTCATCCGAATCGATTGGAACCGGACACCGTTCGGATACGCGATTGTTCGGATAACCGAAAACCGAATGCAATCCATGCAGTATATGAAACCGGACACTATACGAATATTGAAAATCCTCACTTGCGGGAAACGTGCTTGAAGAAAAAGCAAAATAGGTGAAAAATGTAGCAATTTTACCTTTATTGTGGAAAGCAGTCACTTATTTTTCGCTGTACCATTGTACACCTTCGTTTTTTCGCAGCAAGGTCTCGGATTCTCTTGAGAAGCAGCAGTAGTTGAGTAGAACAGCACTCTGATTGTTGTTCGTACCACTCCATAGCTGTCTCTAACGTAGAAAACGAGTCAGCATTTGATGGACCCTTACTAGATTCGTTGGTGTTGTTGTCTTCGCCTTCATCCGTTTTATCATCGACAGAGTCGGATTCTTCTTGCATGGAAGTCACAATCTCGTCATAATTTAGCATTTGGAATCCACAGTCTTTTGCATCGCATGCCATCCAGGTTTCTGCATTTTCTTCATTGCATTCTTGAAATCCTGGGATCGATTGGACAAATTCGGTATCTCTCCAAATATCCCTGCCCTTGGGTTTTCCCGTCACTTTTCGCATCACGCGAAACAACTGTTGAGCATTGCACTGTTCGAAAACGTATTCATAAACAGTACATATCAGTGACAAAAAAAAAAAAAAACTGGTCCGGATATTTGATGCTCCGGATAATAAACGTTCGGATGAACGATATTCTACTGCGTTGCTCTTTCTCTCCTTTTTCTCTATTTCTTTGCTCCACGGTTTGAAACTACGAAATTTGCGACCTTGCATTCCTATATAAATCTGAGTCGTCTATGTGCCCCTTACGCACTCTGCAAGTTTTTGGTCTGGTAGCGAATTCCCTTGTATATACGTGGTTATAATGAATTTAAATATATATATTGCTTTAGAATAAAAAGACATCATATAAGGATGAAGTTTTTCATATTTATATGAAAGTTTGAAATCCTTAAGGAAGTGGGAATAAAAAAATGCATCATATCCGCTAAGAAAATTTTGACCAATTCAAAGAGAAACTAACATTAGCTTTAAAATATGTTCACTACAAATGTCAGTAAAATGAGGATACAATGTTATATTTCTGCATTTGTCTACTAAAAATATTGTTGTTTGGGTCTGGAAGTAAGTACCTGGAGAATAACTTAACGTATATCTTCTAATGCCCAATTTATATGTATGCCAATTATTTTACACCCTTTTTTATACTAATTCGAAGTTACATTGACAAAAAAACAAAAGAGTTCCTGAACTTATTTTGTTTTATAATTTTTCACGAGACAAATAATTACGTAATTAAAATAGGTTTATCAGCTCACAATACTCAGTGACTCAACTGTTAGTATTATCAACCATACATAACACTACCAATTACACTTTAACATTTCTGATCTTAAAAATTGACAAAAAAAATCTTTTTTATCTACAGAATTTCAGAGTTCAGCTTTAAATAAATACTAAAACTTTTACACTGAATAACATTTTGCACAAAATGTGGAATGTTTGAAAGATTCATAAGATAAAAACAAATTCTTTAGAAATAGAATTCTTGGGACTCTCGTGCAAGAAGTGAATGTATAGCATCCGTGGACAAGGATTTCAGTTTGAATGAAGCTGCTAGGAATCATTAAGAAAAATGAGAGTGAAATTGCAATAGATATTTTTTTCATGAATTGTACAGCAAATTTATCCGATTGCTTTTTTTATGACCGAATTATACTAATTAGTCCCAAAATGCTTGTTGATATTGTTACGTAGATCGGGATTCGAGGATTTTATGCAATCAGTTTAAAGAGTAAAAAAGTTCTTTAAGAGCGATGCGAATTTATTGTAGAAAAACAATCCTTAAAATGCAGGATAAAACAGTAAAATTTGCACAATAAGTCCCTGAAAGTTTTTACACCTTCTACAGCACCCAGACACAACCATCAAAATCTTTAAGTATAAGTACGACAAGTTTGTTCGTAAGCAACTACTCGTTAGTGAACTCTTCATCATCCAAAATGAAACTGACTCAGTGACTCTTATTTATATTCTGCACGTCTGCTTTCTAGCTCATTCCCGAAAAATCGTGTCATGATCGTGATGTTAATAGATTTCTCCAGTAATTCCTAGAAGCTTCTATATGATAGCCAAGACATAAAATATCGTCAACTGACTAAAAATGATACCAACTTGGCTGTATCGTCAATATTTCGCCAAGTTTCAATTGAAATGCCGTTATAAAGTAAGGGGCAGCTTTTGCTTTCAAATGTTACAATATTTATAGTAAAATAAATACAACAGAAAATGATATTAATGTATTAAACATCCAGATACAAATTATTTACACTATTAAAGAGTTAGCCGGTGTTGGTTTATTGTCATATCTGGTTTAGTGAAAACATCTTCAGAATAACTTTTCATCTTTTTATTTTGAAGAACACATAGCGTAACTGGTCAATCACTTTTTTATTTCACATCTACTTGTTAAAAATACGAAAACAGACACATATAACAGAAGCGACACTTTGACGGACACAACCCAAAAACAAAGATAGCTGCAGTTATTTACATTCTTTCGTGGACGTTTACATACTGACGGCAAGCAGACAAAGAGAGCGATTACACAAGATTTTTGCTTTTATACCGGCAGTGGTTATTACGTAATAGTAGTTCTGATTGGATAGAATGGGCGGGACAGGGATTTCGGACTAGCTGATTACGATTAAGATTACAGTGGAATTTTTAAAACAAATAATTAAAGTTTGTTTAAATATTAGTACAAAGAGTTAACAAAAAGAATACTAAA
>BMAV01008901.1:21470-35313 GCA_019973955.1 Trichonephila inaurata madagascariensis | reverse complement strand
TAATATCAAAAATCCGGCAAACGATATCTTTTTTTTTCCCTTTTGAGTGCATTTTTAAATCTAGCCTTAGCCATAAATAACTTGAGACGTCGCCACCGCTATTGTGATGGCGCTGCACTCTCGTTCACTTTTCACCGTAACTTTTTTTTTTAATAAGCCATGGATCAATGGTTAAGAACAGGCATGTGCCAAAATCTCAAGCAAAACACCAACAGTGATGTATTGCCGAGTTCTACAAATGACAGTTCTGAAAATTCGGTATAAAACCTTGAAATCGCGTAGTCTTCAAAGAGGCGTAGAAGGAAAGTGCTGTGATGAGTACCGTAAAATCCGGCGTGTAAGGCGCACTTTGAACACAAAAAATAAGATCGAAACTTAAAGGTGTGCGTTTTAAGCCGGATATAAAAACGATAGCTTTTAAAATAACAAAAGAAATAAGTATATATATATATATATTTCTTCTACATGTATCGAAATACTATTTATTTAAAAGAAACGACTTGCCTTATAAACAAAAAAGTTGTAGTTCTAGAAGTATACTATGTTTCAAAAGTATGGGATAATATCTCGAAAAAAATTACTTCAAAACATGAGAGCAATGTATACTAATATTTCAGATTTCTTCGTAAAAAAGGGAGTACGCTTTTCACGGCGAATATACCTAAAAGTTAAAAAATTCTTTTTGAAAGTATAGGTGCGCGTTATACGCCAGATTTTACGGTATATAAAACATGGATTTTCGTATATTAGAGATGAAGAATGTCCTAAGCCCAAATGTGTAGAACTTCCAAATGAATGCATGAAACCTTCGTTTCTTTTGCGACATCTACATACAAAAGATACGGATTACAAAAACAAAGATTGTGATTTTTCAAACTTTTAGAAGAGAAAAAGAACGTGTCTATTTTATAATCCCATTCTACCTACTAACAAGGATTATGAACACGCAGAAGGTGCTAGCTATCGTCTTAATTAGCATATCACCAAATGTGGTTATAGTCACCAAATAGGAGAAAAATTTTACCTTGTAGACAGGATGCCGTTGGCCTTATGATTGACCTAAAATATACCCCAAAAATTTATTGTATTCCTCCCTCAAACAATACGGTATCGAGAAGAATTCACGACATGTCCTAGGAAACAGTGATAGAGAGAATAAAAAAAAGTGTGTGTGTGTGTGTACTTATCTACGCACGTAAGAAGTTATACTTCTTTGGAGTAAAATCTTTCTAAAAATCTTTAGCAGGGCAAGCTGGGCCAAGGACGAAAGGCGGTCACGAGCAGAGTTGAACGATACTAACCTTCAGTCAATCGGACAAGCCAAACCTGAGATAATCATGATTTAAATAAATTTAAACACCCCCGCTCAGAAACAATAGGACCAATATTATGGGGAGGGGGTCGAAGGTGGGAATGATCTGTCCCATTCTGCATATTTCTCTAGACAAAGCATTTTCGTATTCCTACGGAACGCGCAAAGCAAAGGTTCGCTGCCGCGGGTGTATAGCTCAGTGGTGGAGCGTTCGACTGCAGATCGGGAGGTCCCTGGTTCAAACCCGGATGTCCCCTTCTTCAGGGAAGTGAAGAGAAATATTTTTTTGAGAAATTCGAAGGCGGAAATGATCTGTCCCATTCTGCATATTTCTAATCAAAGGATTTTCGCTTCCGTGACTGGGTGTGCGCGCATTGTAAAAATTTACCCTCATCCTATTTCTCTAACGCCCCAAAAGAAGTATAACTTCAAAAAGTACATTTTTTCTCTATTCAAGTAGATGAGATCACAGACATAACAAGCAATTCTGTATTGCTTGTTATTGTTAGGTACATTAAAGACAATAATTTTGGTGATAATCTTTTACTTTGTCATTTTCTCTCCACACACACAACGGGTGAAGAAATACATAAAGTTATTGATGATTATTTTATATTAAATATTGGTAAAACTTTTGTAGGTTGTGTACTGATGGTGCCAAGTCAATGTCAGGTTTATACATTGGTCTTCGGGGACGCGTCTTAAATGTAGCTCCTAATGTAATTTGGAACCATTGCTGTATCCGTAGGCAAAATCTAGTAACAAAGCGCCTTCCAGAAGAATTGTCATTCGTTCTCGACGATGCTGTAAAGATTGTTAATTTTATAAAGAAAAGCTCAACGAACTCAAGAATCTTTAAAGTAATGAGCGAAGACATGGCGAATCTTAATTCATCTCTACTCTTTCAAACAGAAGTGAGATGGCTACCTCGTGGTAAGATGCTAACTCGCGTTTTCGAACTTAAATAAGAGGCACAGGGTGTTTTTAAGACAGTCATTTTGATCTTTCTTCGAAATTGTCTGGTTTTAATTGGCTTCAGGTGCTTGATTATTTATATGATATTTTTTTGAAAATAAATAACTTAAATTTGACATTTTATAATAGCTCAATAACTATGCTTAATGTTAATGATAAAATTGTAAGAGTATGATTAAGAAATTAAGTTTTTGGAAACAGTGTATTGAAAACAATCTATAGGAAGTATTCGAAACTACATATTTTTTGTTTGAAAATAAGGTTAGTCTGTCTCAAGATATACGAGAAAATATAATAGCACATTTAACAGGATTAAAATTGTCTTTCATGGAGTATTTCCCAAAATCCGAAAACGTAAATGAACACATGTATGTCAGAAAAAAAATGAATCAAATCGAAAAGAAATGTGTATTACAATATAAAATATGCTGCTTTGTACAAGGTACTGAAATCTGAATGTAATATCAATGTTGGATTAATCTTCTATTTAAAAAATTATTCCAGTTTAAGTTCATATTCTGAAACTCAACGCGAAGACAGTTTTAAGATGCAACGGTAGGAATCATGTGATCTCATAAATTGATATATCAGTGATTCAAAGTAATTGGACGTCAGATTTTGTTTTAGTTGGCTAACAAACAAGAACGATAGCAACGTTTTGCCTATTTCACACAAACTTCAGTATGGTACAGAATCAAACGATAACACAACGTTAAGAAATCGATTCGATGAAAATGAATCTGAACAGGAATTATCGTTGCCATTCTTCAAACCAAAATATTTTATTATTAAGCCCTTAACTCTTTGACGTAAACAATTCTTTTGGCACAATCACACCCATTTTCTTAATTAGATGATAAATAGCAACAATATATATATTTTTTCTTTCTCTAGGTAATTTATCTTAAAACATCCCAACAACAAGAAAATTATTTTAAAAAGTGACATTTTTTTTCTCTTCTTTTTTTTCTAATCACGGTGAAAATGTTAAATTTTTAAATTCATTTTAATTGCATCGCAATTTAAAATTTTATTTTTGAAAATTCTTTATTTTAACTTTATATGTATAATGTTACCGTTAAATCTCGCAATCTGTTATAGAGGACACGAGCTAGCTGTCTGGCCTCAATAAATTTTCGGTCGAATTTTCACAAGTAGGATAAACGCCCTAATGATTTATATAATTATAAATTGTAAAGAATCAAAGATAATTATCCCATCAAAATAATTAATAGAAATATACACTTTTATGGTAACGTATACAAAAAAGTAAAAAATTATATAAAAAAAATCATTATTTTAAATTACAACAAAAAACCGAAATTTTTTCGTTCACTTCAAAATGTCTTCATTATAATCCATAACTAAAACAAGCTTGGCTGGAAATTTAGTTATATTCGAGTATTACTCTCCAATACAATGAATTGAGGTTATGTTGAGGAAATGCTTGCATCCTGGCCTTATTGCTGGCCATTGTTGAAAGGCTTATTCTATGAATTCTCTTTTTCTGAATGAATCATCTATGAATTTTCCTTTGAATATTAGCCATTTCTTTTTTCTTAAATAAAATATGTACATCACATTTACGATTTTATATCCTCAACTGGATGAGTCCTGTTCGTTGCGTCAAACTTTAATGTTTTCGAGCTCTCCTGTATTCTTCTAACGTACATAAAAGCTTTAAAAGTTATATTTTAAAGGATTCTGAAAAAAGAGGGTTAGTAAAGCCTGATAATTTAACATTTCTAGTACGAAGTTTTGTGATGTACAAATAACAGATTTATGACTAATAAATCGATATATATTAATATCGTCTGAGTTTGACTGAATAAAAATATTTCGACGACTGATTCAATATATAAAATGTAGTTATGTAGTTAAATTTACTGCAGATGTATCAAAATGTTTGCATAGCAATTTGGTTCTCTATAAAATGCTCTATCTAGACTTCAATTCACAGTTGGACTTATTTAGTGGAGAGTGCAACATATTTCTGAACTATGGCTTCCCAGACAATCATCCTCAGTATTGCGATTTCGTTCGCGGTTCTGCTTCAATGCGGTGAGTTAGGCAATTTCATATTTTTTAACCGATTTGTTACATAACTGGATTCATCCACATCCTAAAATTCCACGCCTAACTCTTCCTTTTACACGGTAGATATATGCTTCAAAACACCGCGCGAAAACCTTTAAAGGAGATAGACAAATTGTAGAGAAAATAAAGTGTAACCGTCAAAAATAAATAAATATTTTATTTATAATTTTTTTTTTAAAAAAAAAAAACATAAAAAATTATGAAATCTTGAATGCATAAGTTTAATATGTGTTTATTTTTTATGATAACGAATTTAACGTTTATTCATTTAACATTATTACACGTATACATTTAGCATTGTTATTCAGTCTATACATTAATATTATTCTTAAATTAGAAATACATACACATTACCTTCAGGAGGGATAAAAACTTTGAATTAAAAATATAAGAAATGACATTTATTTATTATTCATGTCTCTTATGATAACAAGCGCCTTTGTTTATGGGTGTACAAAATAAACAGATCTACTACATCGGATCTTCTTGAATAAATGAAGATGTTACTTGGATAATGACATTTATTAAGACAAACAGCTTACCAAATTTTTTCTTACAGTATTATCCTAATATTCAGAAAGCCTGTTATTTATTTATTTACTGTTAGGCTATTTTGTTTCTAAGTTCTTTATTTAACTCATTTACTCAATAAAACAAAACTTCAAATCTGGTTGGAAATATAGGACGCGTGCTATATTTGGATCAATGTTCAAAAATTATCTAGATTTTTATCAAGTTTAAGACAATCAGATATTAAACTAGTAATTAACGAATAAATTTCGTCCATTTCCTTTCACGTAGCAAACTGGTATCCTAAACGGAAAAGTTATTGATAACTCATTAGAATATTGAAGTAGATCAAATGTCACAATCAAATATCCATTGAGGATTTTACCTTCCATGACTACACATCTAAGTTTGTAATATACTCGTATAAACTGGTATGTAAAAATTAAAGACAAAGCCAAAAAATTAGCATATCAGTGAAAAAAAAGCAGAATTACGGACCGAAGGATTGATTAGAAGAGCAAATAGGGCACTGTAAGGCATGTATATACATGCACTATGACGTATTGGATGAGCATATAAATAGCATAAAACATACTGGCGGTGCAGACTAAGAATTTATATGAAACCTATTGCATGGTTTATATATCAGTTTAATAAAAGTCCAATACTTGGCCAATCTGATATCCTAACTGAAATTCTACAGACGACATCTGGATAACTTAACCCGATATTGAATTATGAGGAAAATGGAGAAAGATCAAATTGTAACTAGTCTGGCTGCGGGGAGTTCAGAATAGCTCAAGGCATTCTCTTACGAGGTTAGGGGAGCTTTTCGAACAACGACAGTAGCTGTCTGTTGGCATAGTTGAGAGCGGGCTCGATAAAATATGGCGGTAGACGATTGGTTTGTAAATATACAGATGAGAAGAGTCACACTACACAGACGACGGAATAAATCTCAAGACACATACAACACGCTACTGGACGACCAATATCGTATTTTACTATCACCAGAAGGCTGCATTGTAGTGATATACGTGCATGGTAATTAGTACTATATGTATCATTAATACTTACTCTTCTATAGTGCCGTAAACGTAAGAGCTGGACAGAACAGCAATGGAGTAGAGTACTCTTTACAGCAGACTGGCGATTTTTAATGCATTTAAAATTTGAGTGGGGAGATGCAACATCCATCAAACAAGGGGTTGGCTTGGAAGTGACAGAATATTTGTTTGGAAAAGTAGTAGACTTGGTTCCCGTACTGAACTCTTCATATCTTCCTAGAAGATTTGATTACTAGTGCTAACTATTGTATCTAATTTCCTTTACCAATCGTATGTCTTTTTAGAGGTGCTATAGCTCATTTTCATGAACATGCTATATTTCGTTATACACTGGCTGGCATATCAGAGGAAAGAACTAAGATATTCAGTTCATAATTCTGCTGCTGGATCTAAATCGAATTAAGGTATCCGACTACGTTCGGATCCGTGATTTTAAAAAAGAGCATAAATGGATAATTTTCAAGATATTTAGTGTCACTTAGATTAGAATACATGTATAGAATTGTATTAAGGACATTTTGACAAAAAAAATTTATTTAAACACAATATTTCGGCTAAAAATTAACTTAGAATAATTTTTTTTCCAAATGTTCTCCTTTTGCGAAAAATGCTTTTATTATAATAATATTTTGCCTGTATATAGCTCAGAACTCTGTCCAGAGGTTCAACTAGAATTTTTGAAATATATAACTTAGAAATGGGTTTATCCATATTTTACGACAACAGAGGGGAGCAATTTTAAGAAAAAAACGCCGATAATTATTTAAATTGGTGGTAACTCTGAAAATAATGTGAAATTTTCAAAAATTCTAGTTGAGCCTCTGTAGAGAGGTCTGAGCTATATACAGGCAAAATTTTATTATAATAGAAGGATTTTTCACAAAAGGAGAACATTTGGAATAAAGATTATTCTAAGTTAATTTTTTGCCAAAATATTGTATTTAAATAATTGTTTTTGTCAACATGTCCTTGAAACGATTTTATACATGTATTCTAATCTAAGTGACACTAAATATCATGACAATTATCTATTTATGCGCTTTTTTAAAATCACGGTTCCGAACGTAGTCGAATACCTTAAATACATTTTGGACACTTCAAGGAAACTCTTGGCAGCGCATTTTTTTTTAAAAATAATGCACCTCTGACTTAAAATAAACAGCAATTAGAAACAGAGAGCATCTGCTCTTTCATATTTTAATTTATATAAGAGGTTTTTGAAAAATATTTACCATAAGATAAATTGTCATGGAACCATAAAGTGTCGGCAAATTTGCATTCAACTTCGCTCCATCCCTATTTTCCATGGAACAAAGAAAGTTAACACAAAGGCAACAATTACAGTTAAGCATCATAAAATCTTTAGCTTTACATAGATATAAAAAAATGGGATGGTGTGTTTTTACAACATGTTCCTTTTCAGTAATCCTGAAACCAATGTTGTCACCATCAGTCTGTTGGATACCTTAAGTATCTGATTAAAAATGAAAGTAACCCCTAAACTGCTGATTAAAAGTTACGCGATTCTCTCCCCAGTGCCATCGTTTTTCACAAAGTCGCACGAAAGTTGCGTATGGGGGTGGGGGGCAGGAAGCGCACAAATAAACAAATTTTTTTCTGTAATATAAATAAATCTCTCGCAAACATTGTCAAGGTCATTTATTGTATTCCAAAGCCTGCAGAATAGTTTTACTAATGACAACGCAAAGAAAAAAAATCCTACCGGGTGTTTCCAAAAGAATATCGGAGTTTTAACGCTTTGTATAGTATTCATTACATATCAGTATGTCTCATACATCGAATGAAAGAGCAACTGAAACAGTTTTATTTGCTGGCATGTGTAAGCGAAACGTATGCTAATTTTTCTCCTTTCTTTCCGTTCAAAGAGCTAGTAGAAAAATGACGACTAGTAAACAAAAAGTGTTTTGTGTTCTCCGGTTAACAAAGACAGAATCTGCTATTACTGTGCACCGAGAGTCCCGTATTAAGTTCGGTTGTCAACCTCCAAATGATAATAACATTCGTAGGTGACATCATCAGTTTCAAACTGTCTGTCTTTGTAAAGGCAAAAGTACGGGAAAACCAAGGCTGTAACTGGTAACCAACTGTACCTGGTTCTGCCTATCTTGATGATCTACAACTATGGCTATTTCCTCAATCGTTCCAACGATCTGACGCCATGTGACACTGATCTGTAGGGGTTCATAAAAGATTGTGTGTAGGTTCCTCGACTACCAGCTGACCTTTCAGACTTAAGATACAGGATGGAAGCAGATGATGCAAGAATGTCCTCAGACACACTGAAAAAAGTTTGGGATGAACTCCCCTATCGACTTTTTTTATGTCGTGTGACGAATGGGGCTCACATTGAACATTTGTAAACTTGTACGTAAAACTGTTTTAGATCCTCTTTCGTTCAATGTATAAATTATACTTGTAACTTATATGTGATAAATACTATAAAGCGTTAAAACTCCGATATTCTTTTAGAAACACCCGGTATTTCGGGAAGACGTATATCTGCGCCAGGGGCACTGAGCGCAACGGTTGAGCGAGACGGATATATACTTCGGTGACAGTTAAGGGGCTAACAACCTCTCGGAGCTCCAAAGAACAACTCTTAATAAGCAATTATTTAATATGATTGAATTCAATACTTACAACACAAATTCTTGCATTTTTTGTCGATAAAAGCTTACACTTTTTTTAAGAAAAAAGTCATTTAAAAACGTTGTCGATTGGTAAACGAGTTGATAGTTCGTTAACTGTTCCAGAATTCGCAAAAATTAGTAAAAACTCTCACTATGCAATTCATTCTCTTCTCTTTGCAGCTTAATGTATCCGACTACGTTCGGAACCGTGATTTTGCAAAAGCGTATAAATGGATACTATTTATGATATTTAGTGTCACTTAGATTAGAAAATGTATGTAAAATTGTTGTAAGAATAGTATTACAATAAAAAATTATTTAAGTACAATATTTTAATAAAAAATGAACATAGAATGACCCATTTTCAAAATATTCTCCTTTTATGAAAAATGCTTCTATTATAATAATATTTTTCCTGTCTATAGCTCAGACCTCTGTACAGAGGCTCAACTAGAATTTTTGAAATATATAACTTAGAAGTGGGTTTATCCATGTTTTACGACAACAGAGGGGAGAAATTTTAAGAAAAAAAACACCGATCACGTTAATTTAATGGTTTGTAACTCTGAAAATAATGTGAATTTTTTAAAAATCATAGTTGAGCCTTTGTACAGAGATCTGAGCTATATACAGGCAAAATATTATTTTAATAGAAACATTTTTCACAAAAGGAGAACATTTCGAAAAAAGGTTATTCTAAGTTAATTTTTTGCTGAAATATTATATTTAAATAATTTTTTTGTCAAAATGTTCTTAAAACAATTTTATGCATGTATTCAAATATAAGTGACACTAAATATCATGAAAATTATCCATTTATGCGCTTTTTTAAAATCACGGTTCCGAACGTAGTAGGATACCTTAAGTTTTAACCTTAACAAAGTAAAAAAAGGGAAATGTTTCATGAAATTACAAACAATATTAATTTTTTTCTACATAATTTGATTACCCTTCCACGATCGGTTTTTCATAAATAAGAAAACTTTGTGTGTTGAATTCCCCTGACATTGGTCGAAAATACCACATTTCCCAAATTTGTGACATTGCAACAGTATTGCTTCCATTTATTTCTAGTTTTTGTTTGATCCTCTAGGAATTCTCAGAAAATTAATTCTTTTCTCTTTTTTCCTCCTTTAGGTCTAGCCCAAAAGCAAGAGCAGAGTAAGTATTTCATTCTTTAAAAAAATTGAGTTGTCATTAAAAACTTTTCTATTTCTATTTACATTCTGAAATTTAGTTTTAACATTGCACATAGTAAGATACTAATAAAACGACAAATCGGTGAAATAAAGAAAGAAACCACAGTGTAATCAATGAAGTAAAATATTAGTTCCTGTATTTATTTTTTTATGCGAAAGATTTGACGCTATTTTTCTTTTTATGTACTTTAATGAATTTTATTCAACGTATTAAAATGACACATTGATTTAATTTCTTTTATATTTTCACCCTATACAGTGACAGATGCAATTAAAGGTAAGTACATATTTATGTTGTGTGGTTAAGTTTTTTTTAAAATTAATTTTTGTTACTTTTTAAATTCTTGTGAAAATTCATTTTTTTTAAAAAAATAATTTGTTGTATTTTTAGAGGGTTGGCTATATTGTTATCACTTTTTCAATTCCTACACACTATTAACTCACACTCTCTATTTATTTATTTATTTGTTTGTTTGTTTATTTATCTTGGCGGAATTTAAAATCGTTAATAAAAAACATTTTAAAGTGCTCCATTGAGCTGAAATTTTATACACATGATTATTTTGGATGACAATACAATAATTTAGTTATAATTAATCAAAATAATTGACTAAAACTAGTTATTCAAAGAATTACAAATACAGCCACTTTGGCATTATTTTTGGAGACTTAGCGACCCTTTTGGCGACTTGTGTCACAACTTGAAAAGGTTTTTTTCTCACGTTTTAAAGCATTCAGATGAATTGAAATTTTATATACACGATTTTTTTGGATGACAATACTCTACTTTAATGATAATGAATAAAAATTAATGACCACTTAATGTTGTGATTCTGTCATGTATATACATATTTATATTAATTGTAACTATTTAATTAAAAGTAGCTAAAATAAAAATTTTCTTTGTTGATCTAAGTAGGAATTGACTTAAAAAATTTTTTTTACTTGTTAGTACTTATTTTTGTGAGGTTCAAACATATTTTTCTTCAGCGTTTATGTTATAACAATAATGCAATTAGTAAGAAAAAATTTCTGAAAAGCATTTTATCGACTTTCAATATTCAGATGTGAGCAAAATCTCGCATTCTTCAACATCTAACAACAATAGACTCAATTCATATAACGTCATAGTCACATGATAACTACAATCACATGATTCTTACCAAACAGTTCATTGACGTCATAGTCACAAGATAAGTGCAATCACGTGTTTTCAGCCAACTGTTTCATGCACTTCACTGTTGCCAACTTTTGCTTTTTTTAGAAACATTTTTAACATGTGCACATATGTGGACAATAATAACGCAGATGATTGGAGACGAGTTCTCTTCAGTGATGAGTCGCTATTGACAGTCTGGACAGCGACTCAAAACGTCTTCTTATTTGGAGAGAACCCAGGAGTCGATATCAGCCCTCGCGGCTCGAGGGTATCATCTCTACATCTACGCGACCTAGATTTGTAGGAATAAATGATTGATCACTCAAATTGTCCATAATAAATCTTATTTATTATTGTCTAAATATATATTGATCAACTCAACACAAGTCTTACTAGAGGGATATGATCAGGAGTGATACTACGTAATTATCAGTTTTAAGTAAATAGCGCCTGAAATCCTACTCACTATCTTTATGAGAAATTAACCTCAGAATATTTATCTGCTGTAGATTCCTTAATAAGCTAAAGTCCGTTCTATAATTACACTTCCATAATTAATCTCTTACCAATATCTCACGGCGATCAGAACCTCGGTTTTCTGTCTCTTCTTGTATTCTACTCTTCTACTATTATTCTTCCATTCTATTACTATCCGATTTCTTCTCTATTACCCGGCTTCTATCCAACTTCTATCTTACTAACTCGTGAATGCTAAAGCTCCAAAATATATATCTATTAACTAATCTGCATATTGCGGTTTCTTCTTGAGAGGGTTAGATTGAAATAATGCCATTCTGGTCCCAAAGGTTCCCCCAAGAGGATTAGTGAGAAGGCGTGATAAAGCCCCATCACATGGTCAAGGTGGTATGGTGACCTTAACAGGCATCAAGATATAACAGCAGACCGACCTTCATGTGTTCGATTGAGGTACTCTAACAAGTCAGCGGTACAGGAACAAGATCCTTGCACCCTAGATGAAATTTTTTTGTGGAGCTTATGGACCAAATTTCATCAATGAACGATAACGCATGCCCATGCAAGGTTCAGTTGGTGGACACATTCAGACCAATCGGATTAGAGTGGCTTGTGATGTCCACTGCCTTTAATCCCATCGAACACGTATGTGTGTGTGTGAGAGGGGGGGTTCTTGGACGTCCAATTGCGGCTCGTAGACCAGCTCCAGCAGCCATCGATGAGCTCCAAAGTGCCTTGATGCAAGAGTGGGTGCGGTTGCCACAAGGGTGGATAAGAACTCTGGTAAACGGTATGAAACAGCGATGCTAGAGTTATAAAGCTGTTAGAGATGATCGTACACCCTATTAGGCATATTTTTCTCAGAATAACAGGATGTTGGTTGGCTGATGCCCTGGACAAGTGACCAGTTTCCTTATTTAGGATGCAGGTTCTGCACATTTTTGTTTTTTCATGTATTGGTCTTATATCAGATGTTTTGGCCAGGTTACCATATTTGCTTTGTTAACTATATTTATTGTAAAAAAAACATTTGTCCCTTTCAATGTTTTTACCAGTGTTATATAATTTTTTAAAGAAAATTTTGAACACTTGAACATATTTACTCACTAATCAAATCCGAAATTTTATCTGAATTTAACTAGTCGAACAACAAGTACGATTCTAGTACCAGCTTTGAATTCATTTAAAGAGACGTGATTGCACTTATCATGTGATGGTCATGAATTTAGAATTTGTGATTTTGCAGCCTTCAAAGAAACAATACGTGTAAGAACAAAATGTGTAGCTAATTGTATTGTAAATATAGATTGAATAATGAATGGATGTGGACAGCGCAAATGCATCAAAACTCTTGGTGCCATTTATTATGAAATATGGAAATGATAATGATCACTTAGCTTGATCATTTTTCATCACTGTATTAGTCGATCGATTTTTGCTCTGAAATTTTAATAGCTTTTTATTTACATTTTGGATAATTTTTACTTTTGGTTTCTTGTTATTTTTTGTTGCTTTAGTTTGAAAATTGTTTTATTATCTCCTTTTATATTTTAATGAGTTAATCTGTTTTTTAATTATTTTTTTTGTGGGATCATCAACTTTTTTCATACTTCATATAAAATTTCTTTTCTTAAATGGAGGTTGGGAAGTGAATGTGGTTAGCAGACACTTCAGTTACTCATTTTTTGATCATCTTAATTCCACCCTACTGTTCGAAAAGACATTTAAGAGTAAGATCAGTTGATCATAAGTACTGTCCTTATGAGTATAAGAAAATTATTGCTACAAGATACTACTAAAGAGCCACATGATAAATTAACATATTTCTTACTTGTTTCGTGAAAAAAGAATTTAAATTAAGGCGAATTAATTCACATTTTATTTATGATTAAGGTTATATTTCTAATATTTTACTCTTTTTTTCTCCTACAGGTAGAGCAAAGTTGAAGATATTTTAATGAAATTTACATAATTTCATATATTTGTCTTTTTTAGTTATTTTTGTATTAGTATAACTAGAAAGGGTACCCCCTGTCCCAATGGTAGACTAAACCCTATTGTACAAATTATACAAATAGTCATAATCATTGTTCAAATTTTAAAGCTGTTATTTACATGTACTATGAAATTCTATTAATTTGTCTTTGATTAATTCCCACGCAAGAAAAGCATCATCGTCTCCATTGATTAACAAATACACAAAATAAGTAATATAAAAAAAAGTCAATTCCTACTTAGATCAACAAAGAAAAATTTTATTTTAGCTACTTTTTATTAAATAGTTACAATTAATATAAATATGTGTATACATATTACAGAACCACAACATTAAGTGGTCATTAATTTTTATTCATTATCATTAAAGTATCGTATTGTCATCCAAAACAATCGTGTATATA
>BMAV01008901.1:0-21370 GCA_019973955.1 Trichonephila inaurata madagascariensis | reverse complement strand
AGCTGTTATTTACATGTACTATGAAATTCTATTAATTTGTCTTTGATTAATTCCCACGCAAGAAAAGCATCATCGTCTCCATTGATTAACAAATACACAAAATAAGTAATATAAAAAAAAGTCAATTCCTACTTAGATCAACAAAGAAAAATTTTATTTTAGCTACTTTTTATTAAATAGTTACAATTAATATAAATATGTATTTTCATGTGACAAAATCACAGCATTATAAGTGGTCATTAATTTTTATTCATTATCATTAAAGTATCGTATTGTCATCCAAAACAATCGTGTATATAAAATTTCAGCTCAACTGAATGCCTTAAAACGTGAGGGAAAAAAAAACCTTTTCAAGTTTTGACACGTCACCAAAAAAGATGCCAACGTGGCTGTATTTGTAATTCTTTAAATAATTAGTTTTAATCCATTAATTTTTATTAATTATAATTCAATTATTGTATTGTCATCCAAAATAATCATGTATATAAAATTTCAGCTCAATGGAGCACTTTAAAATGTATTAACGATTGAAAATGCCACCAAGATAAATAAATAAATATATAGAGAGTGCGAGCTAATAGTAGGAATTGAAAAATGTCTCAATCTGTTTGCATCATTTTTGGCAACCAAATTTCGGGACTTGGCAACCATTTTTGGCGATTTGGTGACCATATGGAAAACCTTTTGGATGCATTTGTGCTGTCATGATCCATTCCTATTAAATGAAGTATGATTTGAAAAAGCTTGTTTATTTAACTATATAAGTTAATTAATCTTTCGATTTAATTGTTTGTATTCATTATTTTCCAATAGAGAGGATTGAATTTTTTTCTCATCCTAGCAACGAAGTCTCGTCGAAGAATTTTTTTATTTTTCACAAAGTAATATTCTGTGCGTACCCATGCAAGGTCAATCCAAGCAATCCCATGCAAAGATGCGAGCAGCTGCATGGTATTGCTTCCTTTTAAATCTGACAAGCAGATTTTGAAGGAAGCAGTTGAAATTTCATGGCATTTGAAGAATAAATTGTTTATGGACCATATGCTTTTCTGCCGTCCCTCAAAAAATCAAAATATCCTTAGCTTTTATTAAATATTACGAAAGAATATTAGGAAAAATATTATATATATGGCTTTTTGAAATGTTAAAAAAATTGAGATTTTACTCTAAAATGAATTTTCTGTATATTTCAGCTGCCGCAGATACAGGTAAAGGCATTTCTTTATTATTATGCACCAAAGGTTTTGTTCAGTAATAAAAAAAGTAGAAGTATTTTTCAGTGTATATATATGTACAATCGAATAAAAATTAAGCCGGTGAGTTTTCACCTTTGGAATCTTCCCACAGCATTTTTTCCCGCCTTTTTCCTAGGCGCGCCTTTTATAAAAGCGCGTAATGGAGGAAGTTTTTTTTTTCTAGGAACATGCACAGAGGATGTGTTTAGAAAAGAAATTGCGGTGAAGAGGATGAGATATTCAATAAGATAATTTTATCCATTTTCGTGTATCATTCAAATTATCTGACTTATCCTCACTCTTTGAATTTTAATAGAAAATGATTATCTCTCATCGCTTTTATCATAAAAAAAAATATCAGACTAATCAAATTCGAAATCAGTTGACACCTCATTAGCCTTTAGCTTTCGAAAACCTGAACCTGACACCTTTTCACACCTAAAAATGTACTCATTCTCATGAAATATTGTATTTGAATCTATCATTCAGTTTAGTGCCGCCATCTATTAGTAAAAGAAAGAACTACTTTAGAACGCGATATACGCGTTTGTAACGTTTGAAGCAATACAGGATTCAGATGACATGTGTAACGCATCCATAAAGTTGAGAGGTAGATAAGAAATGAACATGCTCAGTGTGTTCGTAAAGATTTAAGGATTAAATATGACCTTCGGTGAATAATGAAGGTGTAGCAATCAACAAAAAAATCAGAATATCTAGAAAATTAAGACAAAATATAAGGTACTAGCTGGTATACCCGTTCTTCACACTGGTGAATTGAAAAATTAAACAATATAGATTGAAGGATAAAGAAGTTTTTAATGAGTTAATTTTGCGTGAATTGTGCTTATTAAACAAATAAAAAAAAAGCTTTTTGTATATTTCAGCTGAACAAAAAGAAAATCCTGTTTGTCAATTTTTATGCCTGTAGATCTAATAGCTAATAAAAAGGGTTTTTTTTTATTTATAACTTCCCGTAACTCTTCTGTGGGTCGATTTTTAAAAACACCTTCTTAAGCTATTCTCTGCTCAGCACAAGAAACACGTTGTTATAAATTTTGTGTAATGAACGCTTAAAATAGTGTAAATAATTTATATCTAGAAGTGTAATACGTTAATATTACTTTCTGTTGTATGTATTTTATGTTAAAATTGTAATCTGCCTCACGCTCCACCTGTTCAAGCCTTCGCAGTTCCTGACTTAGACAAAACAAAATAGGAAAATTTTTGCTTCCCACATAAAAGATAGATATATCCTGTCGCGGGAATTTTTTGCAGATGGCAGAATTTTTCCTAACTTACTTGACTATTATCGTTATATTTTAGAGACTTCTCACAATATCGTTATAAATTATAGCCTATGTATTATTCTGGTGTATAAGCTATATCATTGTAAAATTTCATGAAAATCCATCCAGTTGTTTTTGCGTGAAAGAGGAACAAACATCCAAACATATTTTCGCATTTATAATATTAATAAGGATATAAGCACTAATTAATATTTTGAGCACGAATTTTACAAAAATATCTCTGAAAAAGGATTTGATTAGTACAATTTTCTTTAACGACACATTTTTATAGTGAGTACATTTTTAGTACGAATTTACAATAATTCGTGATTAATTAGTATAATTTATATTGTAAAGTATATTATAAGTAAAGTATTTTATAAGTAAAGTATATTATACCCTGCATTATAAGCGGCTTCTCTGTACTCACAGAACTACATTACTTCAAATAGCCAAATGGTCTCGTAAGGATTAGAAGAAACATTTCTCTTGACATTACAAAATCATAAACAGCTAAGTATTTTCGCAAAACACCTTTTAATCTTATATCATTTTGTCACAGCCCAATAACTATACATCTCTAACATCTTCACTACACTTGAAAGCCGATTCTCAAGAAGAATTTCTTGGATGTTCGAGAAACGCCGCTAAAAAAGGGAAGATCTTTAGAAAGACTCGATTGATCCGTCGAAGAAATCAGACGCTTGCATGTAGTTTCCTCACACCTAAATAACTATAGCTTCTATAAATGTAAAATTCCTAAATAAAACCTGTAATCACGTGGATAGATATTGTAATAAAATTATTTCCTTTAGTCAGCACTACGTCGCCATCAAATCAACACGTTACAGTATGAAAGTAGATATACCAAGCCTTATTATGAGTAGAAATTTAAAAAAAAATATTTTTAAAAAATGCTTATCATCAAGTATTGGCGTCCATGTTCTATTTCGTCACTATTGTATTTTAAAAATGTCCATGCAGAATTTCATATCAGGATTATGGCAACAATGCGAGCCATAAGCGCGTGGTCGTCGCCGAAGTTCTTTCAGTTGAGTCGTCGACTCGAGTCTCGATGCCGTTAAAAGCCCTTCGTGAAGAGAGTCCGATGCCGAGGGACGTCCTAAGACATAAGCTCTAAGGAAATCTCTGGCCCCCTATGCAAAAGAATGCCCTATGTGTTACCCTTAAAAGAAGACATATATAGCATGCATTGTCAAATACTCGTACAAGCGGCAACACGTACACATATAAATGTGCATGACTCACAATCTCACAAACCTAGGTATAATCGGGCTCTACCGACTGCAGTCTTTCGACTAAATGAGTAATAATTATATTTGGTGTAAGTCTGAAGCCTATAGGCATGGATAATGGTCATCACATAATTGTGCCTATTTTTTAATTTTCCAGTTAATCAGAGAATATGTAGGGGATAATATTTAACCCCGTTATTTAATTATTAAGTTATTAGGACCATAAACTTATTGAAGCTGAATCAAGAACGAGATGAGGCCCCTTCCAAGGCTGAGGCCCGGTCCCAGTTGAACATGTACTTTGACGTCCCTGTTGATGCACATGAAATCAGTCGGGGCTCAAAGCCCTCACGATGGCACGGAGGAAAACTTTAAGGAGAGAGATGCCAGCTTTGGTGTCAAACTTATCACTTGATTTTGATACAAACTGACGAATTCCATTACCACTAGTTTGTAAGCTGCTTCAAAGTGAATAAACGCTCAATTAATTAACGTCAAGATTGCCAGGGAAAGTTTCCCTTTTGTTATCTATTGAGCAAAATATATATTCATTTGTTTACTAACCTTGATTGTACAGTTTTAACTGTTGTAGAAAGTCTTTATTACTGATTGCATACATCACATACTAATAATGGTATAAATCAGCAGTTCTTAAACTGTGGTCATCGTATTCCCGGCGGTCCTCAGCGCCTTTCTAGGGGTTCCCGAAGGTCTCATGTTTAATGCTAAGATTTCCCTCTTTTACAGATTCTAAAAGGCCTCGTGGAAAAATCGAAAGCTGCCATTCTAGACTAGATCACTAAATTTACCTTCAGTGGAAAAACTCTACGAGAACATATATATTTCAATCTAGGAAATTTATTAAGGTGAATGCCTACCTTCGGACCCAATTTTTTTATAAAAACAAATTGAGTGTTTTTAGGAAGAAAAATAAAAAAAAATATGTAAATACATAAAACTTTTTAAATATATATTGTACTCTTATAAAAATTGGTTGTTTTCAAGGAAATTTTACCAAATTTTTACTAAAACGGGTAACACTGTATAAGAATTTCTAATACAACTATCATAATTTTCTTTATACACATTATGATGCTCTTCAAAATGAACCAAAATCTAAGAGAAATATTAAAATGCAAAAAAATTACAGAGAATTATACATAATAATATGAAAATTTTGGTATTTTTTAAGTTTTTTCTTTATAAAAACTACCCTAAATGAAAAAATATTTAACCTACAACAAAACTTATGGTCCACTTTATGAAAAAAAAAGTATAATAAACATTCCCACAAAATTTCAAATCGCTATCTGGTTTGGTTCTTAAAATATCATGTATCTGGTAAAGAATTTCTTTCGAAAACGTAATCTTGAGAAAAACTCATTTTAAAGTTTTATCTTACCGCCCTTTTGCATAGTGTGATGTTTTTTAAAATCACTATAACTTTTTATTTCTATTTCGCGTAAAGGAAAAAGAAAAACTGTTTTGGAAAGAAAAATGTTTAAACTATAAGATTTTAAAATAAAAAAAATGCCTAATGTAGACGAAAAACGGCATTTTGAAGGTAGGCAGTCACCTTTATTCAGTTTTTTTTATTGTTTATAACTACTTCCCCATTACTTCAAAATATATAATAGAAGCACTTGTGCAAAGAGAAGCACTTGTGCAAAGAGATTAAGAACTATGTTCATAGTACGACGATACGATAACGATTGCATTAAAATCGTTAACGATTGCATGTGTTGAAAGTCAGGGAAGGATGTTCAAAATCTTGGGAGTCCGCAATCTCAGGCTGTTACAAAAAGGGGGGTGGCGTGGCGATTGGAAGTTTAAGAGAGAATCGCTGGTATAACACTTCACTATTTCTTTCATTATACCTTTCGCTTTTATATTTCATCTCTTAAAATTCCTGAAAATGCTAATTTTTTTAATTGAATTTTTCTATTTACAGTTCAGAACGCTATCGAAAGTAAGTATTCCTTTCCCCTTCTATCTTTAATCGTCGAGCATTTTATCTGGATTAATTTTGCCAATTTTTAAATGTTTTCGCTCGCAATTTTATGTACAGTTTCATTAATGAATCTTATTAATATCGTTAATGTTGATTCGTCATGGTACATAAAATTTATTACTGTATCTGATTTTGCAAATAAAAGAGATAAGAATAGTTGAATAATACGTGATATACTAGTTTTTGATATTCTGAATTTGTTTTTAAATTTTCAAAACATTTTAAATTTTATTTCTCCTTAAATTGTTCCGATGATATTTTTCTATTAATATTTGATGTAATCATGTAGTTAGAATTGCAAAAATTACGTTTTATAACTGGTCAAATTCATAAAAGGAGTTATAACCCCCCTTACGTAATTCAGTTTCCGTGACTTTTACACATTCTTCTGCCCCTTTTCTAAGACACATAAAAAGCATTTCCTTTTCTTAGAACCCTTTTTTTTTTCGTATAAATTGCGGTTATTTCGAAAGCAAAAGATTTTAATTCGTTTTTGTATTTTCTTTATTTTGTTCTTTTTTGTAAACGCAGGATAGGAAAAATGTATGAAAAGTCAATACTTTAACAGCACAATCGAGACGAATTAGTCAAAGCAGTTTCATAAAAATTTTAATTTTTCATAAAAATGATGGAAATATTTTGTGATAGTGAATGTAATTGATGGGTAATTTGTTTTAAAAATGGGTAATTTGTTTTAAATCTATTCAATTTGAACGCAAAGGGCTAAATTCACGATGGTCACATGATGTGTTACTGTTGTAACTAATGCCATCTGATCGGCAAAGGCCAGATCAAGGCTTACGAAATTCATCATGGTAAAGGGCTAAGTGACGCCTGACGTTACCGTAGCTTTGAGCACCATATAGGTGACAGAACGATTTAGCTTGGTTTCAACCCAATTTTGAGGGAGAACACCCTGGGGGTGGTCAGGGGCCTCCCACCTCTCTTCTCCTTCCACCAACCTCCCGAGAGGACATGCGGCTAGACGGCTATTTAAAGATTATGATATGATTATGACATCGCATGAATTTAGCCTTTTGATATATGTCTTAATTACATCATTAATCTACATATGAGTTATTTCCCTTTCCGTTTTTAAAAAAATGTCGAAAATGGTGTTTAAATAACCATTGTAATGCCGATAATAAACGTTAATTTGTTGGTTTTAATTTCAATATTTCTTCTATTTTAGATGGAGCAGATATAAGTAAGACAACTCTTTATTTACAGTGTTTATTCAACATTTTTTTTTCAAACAATATAGAATCCTAGAAACTTATTAAAATGATATATATCTTGCATGTTTGATTTTAAAACAATGTCAAGAAGTTTGCTAGTTTTAGAAAAAATACTTAAATTACATATGAGCTGTGTAAAATCTATTACTGATGCTACAATCCCTTATAACTTCAATACATAGAATGAACAGCCCATAAATTAATTGCATTTATTTTACATTCATAAGCGCGCGGGTGGTATCGGAGTAAATCGTAACTTATTCCAGAACTCTTTCGTAATTACGGTAGATTTTCTTTTAAAAGGAAACATATATAACGTACAAATCTGTAGTAGAACAGATTCAAAAATCACAAAGTATTGAAAACTGTGGTTGAAATCTGTAATCACAATCACATCAGGAAAATGCAACAAGTAGTCACAGTCAAATGTTTGACTTCATTGTTACTTCTCTGTATCGTCCTCATACAGACAGGAAGAACCTTTTAGAAAATTCTAAGAAATTTTTGCCAAGTATTTTTTTAAACCCCTTTGGATTTTTGTAGAAACATAAGCCTTTGTCAACAAATTTGATAACTTAAAAACTTTTGGCGACCAAATGTATCAGCAAATCATTTGATACCATTAAAATTAAACTCGCATTCGCAATTAAATGTTTGCCTTTAATATAGCTTCTCTACATTGGCTTTATATAGGCTGGAAAGAAACTTTTAGGTTTCTAAAATTTTCTCGTCAAATAAACATTTTAACATATTCTTGATTTTTCTAGGGACTTTTGTCACCAAAATTAGTAAATTTTATTACATTTTCACCAAGTTTGTCGCAAAGATCACTCATAGTCCTTTGATATTATTCAGTAGTATTATGTCTTTGCCTTCAAATTTTCATTCCGGCCACAATACCCTTTCGGCAGAGAAACGAATAATGAACAAATTTTATGTAACAATAGCTCAGGTTTGTGATATGAAAATTATCAATATTACTTGCATCTAAAAAAATTAATCTTGAATGCTAAAATTACAAAGGAATTGTTAGACAGTGAATTCATTTATTCTTCGTAACATCTCTCCCTAAAATTATATTTTTAAATAGTATTCGCTATGCAAAATTGATATTTATTACAGAACAAAAAAGTTCTGCGGTCCTATCTTCGGAATATTATTGAGTCATGAATATAACAAAAAATCCTACTTATAATTATTTTTGAATATAACAGAAGTTTTTAATTTGTATTTGTTAGTGAAAACTTTGGTTTTCACTCAAATTGGGATTATTTGTTACGAAACGATTCTCATGATACACAATTTCACATGATACAAACGTTGATTCCGCCAACAATATAACACACATCCGTTAAAACTACATTAGATATTCATGTTTAATTTGTATTGTTATATTTTTATTTCAATGTTTATTTGCAATGAAGAAAAAATTTGGTGGTGGAATGCATGTCTTTTAAATTAAAAATTCGTTCAATTTTCACTGAATTTGGGAATGTAAAATAAAAATTTTCGTATTTACTTATTGTATGATGATGAATAAGATAAACAGAGAAATAAACTTTGCCACAAATTATTAATATTTTTTTAGATGTTTCTTTAAATTTTAAACAAAGAAGAATTAAATCTTCCAAAAAATTATTTAGTTTATTTTACTTTAGTATTTCAGTGATCGGTTCGATTGTGATTGGAACGGAAGTATTTTTATCGTTCCGACCAATAACTTCATATCTTTTTTAGTTATTTCTAACTTCGTATTAAGGCAGTGTTTCTCAAACTGTGGGACGCGCCTCCAAAGGGGGGCGTGATATCTTTACAAGGGGCCGCTAGCATCTTGAAAAGTCAAAAATAAAAGATTATTTAAAAAAATTATTCATTTACTGAAAGTAAATAAACAAAATATATCATGACATAATAAAAAAATCAAATATATATTTACACTGATATAATAGATTTATAAATATGTCAGTACTGTGCAATGTACTTTATAATTAATTTAACAATACTAAGTTAAGAACCAGTTTAATAATTACCAGTGATCCCATGGGCTTATCATACATAAAATTATATGCAAAAATTAACACTTATGTTGATAATTTGTACGGTTTATAATTAATCTCTTAAATGCTGATTAAAAATTGCGCAATTCGCTCTCCAATGCTACCGTTTAACACATAGGAGAGCTTATGTGGTTTATAGGGGGTGGGGAAGAAAAGGAATAAATAAGCAAATCCTTCGCAAACACTGCGAGGTCATTTTATTGCCTTCCCAAAGCCTTCGAAATAATTTCATAGATAGCATTGCACAGAAAAGATCGCACTTCGAAAAGATGTATATATACGTTAGGGGCAATTAACGCACTGGTCGAGCGAGACGTTTATATTCGCCGGCGGCACTTAAGAGGTTAAAGTTGTACTGTAGGTTTAACGTGTCAAAATTTTGTATTATTGAATTCAATGCATTGTTATTGTGTGGAGGGGGGGGGGATGATGAAAATTATGATTGAATATTGGGTCGCAAATACTGAAAGTTTGAGAAGCACTGTTTTAAGGAATATTTTGGGGGAGAAACGATTGCATTATTGAATTGGGGGAAATTTTTAAGAAGCCATTTATATATATAAGTTCATGTGAATACATTTTCAATATTTGTTTAAAATGCCTAATAAATTTATTTTTTTTAATTTAACTTATTATTTACAGTTGCGGATACTGGATTCAAAGGTATGTTATATATATGTGTGTGTGTGTGTGTGTATTTTTTTAATAACTTTATTTTCAGATTTTTTTTTCCAAATGAATTACATAATTGACAACAGTATATTATTTTATTAGTTATTAGCTTCATTTCAAAAAAGGTTATAAGGAAAAATTTAACTAACAAGGGGAGGGCACGACTAAGGAAATTCATTTTGGGACGAGACTTGGTGTAACAGAAGTACTCTTTTAGGCTGTGCAACCCTCAATGTAATTCCGCCGAATGGCCAGTCAATTCGGAGAAAATAGCCTTCGAAATTCCTGCTTAGCTTTCACACAATTGAGTTTTAATTACCGCCAGCGACTCAGTGGCATACTTGATAGAACACCTGCTTTCTGTGCTGGCGGATAGAGTTCGAATCACGCGATCAACTTTTTTTTCAATTCATTTATTTTTTTTAAATTAAATAAATTTTTTATAAAAAGGACTTACTAAATATTTTATATAATTATAAAATAATTAATAATATATAAAAAAGACATGTTTTTTTTAAAAATTATATTAAAGAAACGTATGTTATTTTGTTATTTTTAATATATAATTAAGTGAATTGAAAAAAAGTTGACTTTTTTTCAATTCATTTAATTATTTTTTAAAATTAAACAAATTTATTTATGAAAGGTTTACTAAATATTAAATATTTCATGTAATTATGTTGTATTTTATAAAGTAAAAAATTACTGTAATTATATAAGTATTTATATTATATTTTATAAATATATTTTTATATTAATAAATAATATTTATGATAAAATATGTAATAAATGTTAAATGATGTTTTACATAAAAATTAGTTAAAAATAGTTTTTATAATGTGAAATACAATATACTATGAATAAAATATATTATTATTAAATTAATTATTTTATAATTAATATAATAAAAACAATATATCTTTTTATATATTATTAATTTAATTATTTTATAATTATATAAAATATTTAATAAGTCGTTTTTAAATTAATTTATTTAACTTTTAAAAAATTAATTTAAAAATGACTTATTAAATATTTAAAAAAATTAAATGAATTAAAAAAAAAGTTGATCGCGTGATTCGAACCCTATCCGGCGGGGCAGAAAGCAATTCTACCAGCAGCTTGGTAGAAAGCCAGCGTTCTACCAAGTTTCCCACTGAGTCGCTGGCAGTAATTAAAGCTTAGCTAAGCATGAATTTCGAAGGCTATTTTCTCAGAATTGACTGGCCATTCAGCGGAATTACATTGAGGTTCGAACACCCTAAGGAGTACTACTATTACACCAAATCTCGACCCCAAATGAATTTCCTTAATCATGCCCTCCCCTTGTAATTGAAAAATATTGATTAATTAATCTTCTCTTTTAACCTAAAATTCTCGGGCTGAAAGAAACCGTAAATTCGAAAAGGATCTGGAAAAATTTCATGTGCTTACACACGGATTTATTACAAACTTTAAATAAAGGCATCCAACAGACCTATTATAACAGATTTCCTAAAGAGGGTTGAAGTCAAAATTTCCTTACGAATAAATGAGTTCAAATAGGAATTATATCGTTTGACATTAAAGAAGCTCTTGCCTCATTATGATGATAAAGAAAGATAATTAATAAAATAAGAATGTGATTTATTTCACATAAGTTAATATTTTTAATAAAAAGTGTTGAATTTTAAAAAAACGAAATTTTCTTTCCCAAAAAATTTTTGAAACTCCTTCCATTTTGTATTGGTTGTAGTCCCGTATAACAATGTTTCACACACACACACTGCACGGTTTTTTTAAATACCTATCTACTACGTTTTAAAGATACCTGTAGTAATCTTGCTAGCGAAAAACGTTCAAAGAGAGCTGATTGGTTCTGATTTTTGATGGAACTTTTCAGGGGGGGATTGTCAAAAAAGTAAATCCCATAGTGTCATAAGAAATCAATAGATCGGCTTAAGAAAAAATCACCGCAAGCTTGTTTTAATAAATTCCTTTCAGAGATGCACACTTTCCAAGTTTAGCCTGAAATTTTATTGCACTTCTTGTTTCCGCCTTGAAAATTTAACATGAAAGAAATCATACTTATGTAAGGAACGCACATTAATATCGTTTGAAATAGTAAAAAAATGTAAGGAGGCTAGGGGGGTGCGTCAGCTGATAGTTAACGTGCATCATGTGTGTGTAGTAACACAGGTGACCCTACTGCAGGATGAGATCCAGCGCTAATCTTAAAAGTTTTTTGACACACTGTCTAAATTTTATGAACATTTATATGTATCTTACCCTTAAAAATAAACATAACAACAACTTAAAAAATTCCCCTTAATGCAATTTACCTCATTATGGAAATTAATTCCTCAGATGCAGTAGTCCCCAACCGCGGACCGGTATCAGCCGTGGATCAATTGATACCGCACCACTCAAGGATCATTCATTATTTACTGTAGTGTATTGTAATCTTAAATCATTTTATATTCATTTTTGGTGTAATAGTATTAAGGTATCCGACTGCGTTCGGAACCGTGATTTTAAAAAGGTGCATAAATGGATAATTTTCATTATATTTAGTGTCACTTAGATTTGAATACATGTATAAAATTGTTTTAAGGACACACACATTTTGACAAAAAAAATTATTTAAATACAATATTTCGGCAAAAAATTAACTTAGAATAACCTTTTTACAAAATATTCTCCTTCTGTGAAAAAGGCTTCTATTATAATATTATTTTGTCTGTATATAGCTCAGACCTCTGTACAGAGGCTCAACTATGATTTTTGAAAAATTCACATTATTTTCAACCATTTGGAATAATTATCGGGGGGTTTTTTTCTTAAAATTTCTCCCCTCTGTTGTCGTAAAACATGGATAAACCCACTTCTAAGTTATATATTTCAAAAATTCTGGTTGAACCTCTGTACAGAGGTCTGAGCTATAGACAGGCAAAATAATATTATAATAGAAGCATTTTTCCCACAAGGAGAATATTTTGAAAATGGGTCATTCTATGTTCATTTTTTATCCAAATATTGTACTTAAATAATTTTTTATTGTAATACTATTCTTAAAACAATTTTATATACATTTTCTAATCTAAGTGACACTAAATATCATAAATATTATCCATTTACATGCTTTTGCAAAATCACGGTTCCGAACGTAGTCGGATACCTTAATAAACATGTTTAAAAATGCATTATATATATATATATATACAATACATAATATGTATGTGTGGCATGCTGAATCATATTGATGGCACACCACAGCTAAAAGGTTGCCTACCCCTGCGATAGATCGATTCAAAAAATAGAAGTCTTTCAAGTCGTATTATAACTGAAATAAGGCGATTTATCGAACAGTGTTGTGATTTGATAAGAGTAAAATTCAATGTATTTTATATAACTTGAATATTTTACACTTTTTAGGTGCAGCAGAGGAAGGTAAGAATTTTTTTTGTTAAATACAATCATAATGCATCTTGTTTATATCGGAAGAAAGAGCCCACTTAACAGATATAAAAATTCTGTTTTTAAAAACCTCAATTTATGACAAAAATTTCTAGTAGTAATATCATGAAAAATGCGATTAAAACGATTATAAACAACTGCTTTACAGACTGTAACTGCATTTTTCAATTATTTTAATAGTTATGTTTTCATTTTTGTTTCGCGATGGATTATGATACAGAAAAATTGGGAATTAATTGCTTCTAATTATTTTTAGTTATAATCGTGGGGACTATAAGGAGAAAGAATATGCACAAGTGCTTTTCTATGTTCTGCATCCCTCTAAAATCGCAAACAAAGTTTTCTACTGGAGAGCTTGTTACCTTACTTATTGAAATTTCATCGTACAAACAAAACTCTCTCGTCTTTTTTTTTATGATATTCTTGATGCTAGTCTAAAATATGTTAATATATATAAAAAATAAATTAAATACTTTCATCACTGATTAACATTCGTAGACTCTAATTATAAGAAAAAAATAAAGTAGCTTATTGTAATCTTAAAAGATGTTCCAGGCCCATTTCGTAGTAGTATCTCAACCTGTTCTAGCGGAATTCAGTTTTTAATGATTACTTCAAAAAAAATTAGAAACAGTCTCTTCCAGTCGTCGCAACTCTAAAGTCCCAGGTGAAGTTTGCGAATTTGAAAGAACAGATACTGTGATAAAAATAATTAAGTTTATTTGTTTATCAATTTACTGTCAAGTAAAGTTATAAGCCGAGAAAGCAGTCAAATTAATTGGATACTCTAAATTCCTAAGGCAAATAATTAAGTACTTAACTGAGTGTGATCCGATGAAACAGCACTCGCTACGGCTCGCCCGGGTCAACTAAGTATTCCAGTCTGAAGCTTCTTTTCAAGTTAATCAAGGCTTCCGAAAGTCATTTCGCAGAGCCCCCAATAAAGCAGCCTAACGACTAACTCTAACACTTTCTCTGCTAGAGTTTAAATAACACTCAAATTCACATAAAATCACGTTCTCTTTATGGAAGGTGGTTTTAAACTCAAACAACAATTAAATAATTCTTTTTCCCCAAGAGGATTAGTATAAGGGCGCTAATAGGACCAGTCACACAGTTGTTTCATAAAGTTTATTATTTTTTTAAAGTAAATTTTTAACGTTAACACGACACTTAAAATATCCACTATTATTTATTTACTGAAAAATATTTTTTTTGAATAAATGATCACGCGTATTAGTAATGTTGCAGCCGATTCACTTTTTTTCGATTGTTACTTGTTGCATTTCTGATTTTTTCATTCATTCTTTTATTTGATAAATATATTAATTCTTTTTATTTAATTTTACCCTCACAGTCGGAGAAATGATCAGTCGTAAGTGTATTTCACTTTATATTTAAATTTATATCTTAAGCCTTAATTTTTGGTAATTTTCTTAAATTTTAAAGATTGTATTTCCGCTTGTATATACATTGTATGTATTATTGATACATAATTTTAACGTTATCTTCTTTAATATCACTATTATTTTTGTACACACAACGTTGTCAATGTCATACTTGTTATAAAACGTCAGTTACTACATGGCATATCTAATAAATCTCAATAAAGATATTTTCAATTGTATATGGTAATTAATCATAGAGGTTGAACCATCTTTATTACGATAGTTTTTCCTTAAAATAATCCAAACAGTTAAAGGGATCGACTACGTTCAGAATCGGGATTTTAAAAAAAAGCACACGAAAGATAATTTTTGATATTTAGTACCAGTTAAATCAAAATGTACATATACAATTGTTTTAGGAATATCAATACAAGAAAAAGAAATTTTAAGCAATTAAAAGCAATTTTTTGGAAAAAAAAATTAAGAAACAGTGTCATTTTTCAAAACATTCTCCTTTTATGAAAAATGCTTCTATAATAATAATAATTTGCCGATATATAGTTAGAAGCTCTCAACAGAGCTTGAAGCAGGACTTTTGAAAAATTCCCATTATTTTCAGATATTATTCATTATTTTATAGTTATTCAGTTAGTCATTAAAAAGGGTACATTTCTTATAATTTCTCTTCTGTGATATAATAAAATAAGAATAAATCCGCTTCTAAAATATATTTTTAAAATTTTAGTTCATCCCCCGCATAGAAGTCCTAATTATATACGGGAAAAACATTACCATTATAAATGCATTTTTCATAGTATAAGAGCAGGGATGTCCAACCCAAATAACCTCGCGGGCCCCTTCGGAAAAAAATATAATCTCGCGGGCCACACATAAAAATATATATCTTTATATCAGATTTGGAAACAAAAAATCATTCATTGAAGTGAAAGTTTAAAACAGAATGAATTATTATTATTGTTTTCATTATTTTTCACGTATACAGACATAGATAATATAATAATGTTTATATAATATAATAATGCAATGATCAAATAATGTTTAAAATATTACAGTTGCCATTTTCTTGAAAATTATGGCGTTTCTATTGAATTGATCTTTCGTTATTCATTGGTGAAATTTGATAGTGCTGTCATTCGCAAATGATTAAGTATACATTGTCCTTTATCTTTACCGTCCTGAATATTTTTTAAACTTTAAAAAACAACTCTGACTGCCTCATGTACCATCAATAGTAAAGGATATGCATAATGCAATTCGAAATTAATTAAAAAAGTAATTTACTATAGTAAAACCACAAATGTAACTGTTTCATAAAATATAAATCTATTTTAATCTAAAGAACATTTATATTATCAAAAAGGATTTATTTTAAAACAAGAACAGGTAACAGGCAAATACATTGTGTATATATATATATATATATAAATTTCCCCTGAAATAAATTTGAAAATGAAAAAACTTCAAAAATCTGATACTTAAAATTTTTTTAAAAAGAGTCGGCGGGCCACGTGTTGGACACCCCTGGTATAAGAATATGATGAAAATATGTTGTTCGTTCTTCATTTCTTACACCAATAAAATTACATTTAAATCCTTTTTTCTTGTAAACAATTTTGTATGCATATTCTAATTCAACTGACACCAAATATCAAAAAATATCTCATTTATACACTTTTGCAAAAACATGTTTTCGAACATAGTCAGTCAACTTAAACTCGAAAATTCAGTGAATGTAGTTTAGAGATAAAGATGTCAAAATTTCTTCAGGGCAAAGGACAATATAGTTTGTGAATTGATAATTAAAAAAGAGAGGAATTCAAAAGTTATATAACATTGCCAAAAACACGAACAGAAATTTCGATTTTAGTGATCTTAAAACTGAAAAATAATTTTTTAAATCTAAGTAAGAAGTATTTGAACTATTCTTATTTCGGTTGATACTACGCTGTAACATGTAACACAATCATACAATGTAAACTGCGTCGAATTCGTGTAATCGGAATTATTTTTAAACTACCTTGAACTAAGAGGTGAGCTGCGGTGACACCTAATTTAAAGCAATGATTTGAAATGTTACAAAGATTTTATTGATTTTGGAAACTTAAAAGTATTAACATATATTATATTTTAATTTGAATATTTGATTATTTCAGGTATTAAAAATCAAAGTAAGATTTTTTTTCTGTTTTATGTTGATGTATTTTACTTTTTAAAATAAGTCCAATATAGTATTTAGTTAATGCTAAATGTATATATATATGATTTGTGCAGTAAAAAAATATTTTAGTTTAACAGGTGGAGGAAAAAAGTATATGAATTTACGAGGGCTATTTCTTAAGTAAGGTCCGTTCGTTTTTAAAAAAATAACGACAATACTTTGTTTAAAAAAAACCTTTATTTTAGGATTGTGCATATTTTTGCCTGTTTTTCTACACAGTTGCCGAGTTTATTAATGCGCTTGTCCTACCTTAGAAAAGTTTTGGAAAACCTCTTCAAAAATGTCTGCCTCTTGGTCGGACAGCCAAGAGTTCACGGCCACTTCGTTGTCACTGAAGCTTTTCCCGCCAAGACTGTGTTTGAGGTACCGGAAAAGTTACTTCAAGCACAGTCTTGCTTGTCTCACAGATTCAACTGCTTGCATCAAATCATCAGTGATTACAAAGGGTTGGCCTGAGCGTTATTCGTCATGGATGTTTGTTCACCCAACTTTAAACTTCCTGGCCCATTTTCGAACTTTGCTGTCACTCATTGCTTCAGTGCCATAAACTTCTGTTACGTGGCGATGAATGTCTGCAGCCAACATTTTTCTCGCAGTCAAAAAACGGATAACAGACCGTATATCACACTTGGCTGGCGATTCAATCACCTTAAACCTTTTAAAGACGCACAGTGAAGCTTACACGATTGCTACGGAGCTGGAAATGGCAAGAGTGTGTTCGCAAAGGATGCTGGTCAGTGACGCAGAGACTCGTTGCGGCGTACTCGTGAACTAGAGAACTATACGCGCCAACGGACCTTACTTAAAAAGTAGCCCTATTATATTGATATGGATTTGTTATTTTGTTTTAAATAATGTTGAAGATTTAAAAATTATTTTAAACTCTCTTGGAATAAATGCCTTTAGCACAAATGACAAATAAAAGGCAAATATTTGGCATAATGTTCTCTATTTTATAAAATTGTATTAGTAAAATATCTTAAAATTTTGAAATATTTCTCTTTTGTCATCTCTTTCCATTACTTTAAAAAGTGTATTGTGTTTCGAGAAATCACCGAATAATCTTAATAGTAATTTTTTGAATTTCATTTCAACATTTTAAATACCATTCAAAATAATTCTTTTTTTTTTAATCACATATTTACAGTTTCAAATGCAATCGAAGGTAAGTTGTTTTTCACTTCATCAATCCATCTTATTGAAATTTTCTTTCTTTTAATGTTGACAGGATTTAATAGATTTCATTTCAAAATATTTTTTTTTCTTATTGCTAATGTATTGAATTTTATAAACAGTTAAACAAAGCTATACATTTATTGAGAGGGCGAAAATTTATGACATTTTCATAGGGGGGATAGCAATTTACGAAGCAAAAAGTTATTTATCACGTGCGCATATATTACTGTAAGTGTATTTATAAGTAAATAAAAAAATATGGTATATTTTTTTTCAAATTTTGAATTGAATTCTGTGTTCTTTTTTCTGGATGTTTCTTTGGATTCTGGGAAGCAAAAAATTTTCTGGAATGAACAGGCAGACAAACTTGTAAGATCTGTAGCGGAATCTAGTGTTTATGTCGCAGGAAAAGGATGAAATTAGGAATTTCATAAAATCCCTAAGGGATCAATGAATGGGAGATGTTAAAATAACGTCTCTTCAAGGTCATTTCCCTGATAAAAGTAAGGGATTTGAACAAATCCCTGATCTGTTTCAGTGAAATGATGAAATAATATTGTCAAGAGTTTAAAAATTGTTTATTTAACAAATAGGGCGCAGTATTAAACGTAGAAGTAAGTAATACAACAATAGTCAATGAAATACAAATTATTTATTCGAAACTAATTAACAAATAATTAGAAAATTAGGCTGGTATTTTCCTCTTCCCATCTTTCCTCTCGGTTACTTACATACTAAAATATCAATCTCTATGTTAATCCTATGGTGCCATTTTTTTAAAGATATGGGGTTGATATTTAGGGGATCGGTAGTACTACCTGTATGGTTAGGAAGCACAAGGACTCGTTGCCCCCATGGGGACCCCCCCCGGGGTTGCATTTTGATAATGCAAAGCCTGATTAGTTCATCATTTCACTGAAACAGATAGGTATTTGATAAAATCACTTACTTTCATTAGGAAAATGACCTTGAAGAGACATTATTTTAACATCTCCCGTCAATTGATCATATCCCTTAAGGATTTGATGAAATTCCTAATTTCGTCATTTCCCTGCGACCTTTGCATTGATTGGATTGCTCCTGAAGATATCAATACTAACAATTTCCGAAAAAGAATAGGAAAATCCATTGAGAATTATAATACCAGTAAATATATTACAACACTTTAGGAAACCTCATCTATAGAAATAATATCTAATTGGACCAATAACAAAAGAGAAGAGGTACTAGGTATTCGCATTATTTGTAAAATGATTATAACTCCAGAGCTTATGCATAAATATCAATTAACAAATAATCCTTTAAGTAACACCTGCTAAGGGAATAACGATTTGGAACACATTCTCTTAATTTGTGACAAATATACTTCTCAGAGAAATAACTTGTGGAATATACTGAAAATAGATCTATCTAATAACATCACCTTCACAGAGAACTTTTAGAACGTGGAATGGTTAATAAGCAACTTTTCATGGTCTTTTTTGCAGAAGATGAAGTTCTTTGATATATATTAATTAAGAAAGTAAAGACCCATATAGATATTTATATTCATTTCAAAAGGATAATAGCCTTTGTTGCTCCATATCCCACAAAAAATGAAACTTCTTTCTGGATGGATATATCTCAACGTAATAGATTCAAAACATAGTTTCAAAGGAAAGCGGGGGCAAAAAAGGAAAAGAAAGGCGATTGTTTTGGAACGAACTATAGTTTCTAATTTCAAATGTGCCGATCACAGAGTTTTTCACACTGTCTCTCCAAGATGCCATTTTCCGAAATAGGATTGCCTGGTATGCGAAGTGGAACTTATACATTTCCGATTTCTTCCTTCTTGAACCAATTTTTTCCCATTTTTGCCTGTTGTTGTCACATGTACGATAATCTTATTCATAAAAAAATTTAGCATAAGGTAACAGTAGGTGGGAGTACAAAAAAAATCGAAACACTGAAAAGAAAAGTAAAAGAAAATATCTACGCCATTTGTCGGAACACAATTGGAAATCACGGTTGTCATGAAGTAGTGATGTCGGGTTTACCAGAATTTTTGGATTCTTTCTTACCTTGGCGAATTCTATCAACCATACATAATTGCACCCCTATATAAAAAATTAATCTCGAGAGGAAAAAATTTTCTACTGATCTAGAAAGTGCTCATTTATTGCATTTTATGTGTTCTTTATGTCTACTACAGTCACATTTTAAAAAGTATAAAGTAAAATTATATACAACTAGCATTTATAATGTATTACATAGCTGATTTTTAAAGAGATTACAAATATTTGAAGTAGAGTTTATTTAAAATGCGTTGTAATTCTTATCTTATAATGTTTTTAAAAAATTTTAAAATTTCCAATTGATTTAATCATTTATTTTTTTTTTAATTTTCAGCTGCTGCAGATATGGGTAAGGAACTTTGTTTTAACATCATATAATTTTGCATTCTTTATAAAATATGCTTTCCACAAAGGCTCATGGAAAGTAATATTTTTAAGAAATCCCGCTTAAATTTTGATACTTCTGTTCCTTAATAGGTAAAACGCTTTAGAAAAGAAAATGGTTTGTGCACATTAAGAGATCTTTAGAAATTGTTTACGCATATATAATATAAACATACTAATTTTTTACCCTTGTTTTAAATGTCTCATAAAATATTAAAGCATGTGTTGGTTGTAACATGTCTCCAATTCAGGTTATTTTTAAATGTGATGACTTGCAGTTAACTGCAATTATACATATTGCGACACTGGTAAATAAAAAAATATTTAATCTCTTTTAGTACTAAGCACTCTCTTTGAAATTTTTAAATTTTTTGCATAAACTGCATTAATGTATAATTTCAACACCAAAATACTTCTATAGATCAATGTATTTTTATGAATAAAAATTGTGCTTAGCAAATATAGAATACTAAGTAAAAAAACATCTGAAAAGTTATAATGCACATATTATCATTTTAAGTTAATATAAATCAAGTATAAGCATTATGGAAACACGTGCTTATAAGCACAGGCGTTTCTTAAAAGTATATTTGAGTTTTATTTTTGTATTCAGAAGTATACAGTATACAACTTACCAGAGCAACCAGACTCTTATTTTTTTGTATCTAACGAAAATATTAAAAACCAGTAAGAAATTTTCAATTCCTCTAACTGTATAGTCTCATTAAATTTAAAATATAGCAACAAATATCTGAAAAGAATCTTAGCTGTGATGTATCAGATTATTTTACCCCCGGTTTTATCGAATTCATGCTGTTGGATTTGTCTACTAAAGTAATGAACAGCCAGAAAAAAAAAGCATTTAGCTCTTTTAGAAATATTTTTAAATAAATACAAGTTAAAAGAAACATTATA
>BMAV01008900.1:0-53835 GCA_019973955.1 Trichonephila inaurata madagascariensis | reverse complement strand
TGTAGTCCCCTTTGGGTTTTTTCCTTTGCTTTTTTTTGTTTCCCTTTGGCTGGTCGGGACTTGATGGTTTTTTGGGGCTGGAGCAGGGTTGTATCTGGGGTCCAATTTTGGGAAACCCCGTTGTTCCGCTTGTTCTTCTTTCTACTTATATAAATAGTACTGGATGATAATGGTCTTTTTTAATATTTTTTGGCCCCTTTTTTTATTTTCTCTGTGGTCCCCCCCCTTATCCATATGATCTTTTCTTTTCCTTTTATCAAATTTTTTGTTTTTTACTTTTTTTTGTCATTTTTAAAAATGAACTGGAAGCGATCTGACCAGTGATCTGCGTTTATGGTCCTTTTTGTTTTTTTTATATTGTTTTTGATTGGCGATTAATCCCGCCTCAACTTACGTTTCACCGAGATCTTTCTTTCCCATAGTGTGACTCATTTAATTTTTTGATGTACTTTTTTCCGGTACTTTTTTCCTTTGGCTTATCTTTTGGGGGTACCTGTTTCAAACCCTCCCTCGCCACATTTCCTATGATGATATATTCTTATTTGACCCGTTAACCCGTTAATCTTTTTCCTGTTTTCCATATTACAATTTTTTGTTATTTTTTACTTTTTAATATTATAAGGCCCTTTTAAATTTTTTTTAAAATTTAAAACGGGACTTTATTAGCTGCTGCCAAAGGGGTGTGTTTCTAATAAGCCCCAATCATTTACCTTAATTTTTTTATCTTTGGCTTATTTATAATATCTTTCCCCCCTTTCCTTTTTAAGTCAAATTTTTTTTTTAAAATTTTAACCCGGGGGCATTAGCTGCTGAATTTAAAGGGGGTGTGTTTTAATAAGACCCAATCATTTACCTTAATTTTTATATCTCTTCTTCGCCTATTTAATATCTTTCCCCCCTTTTTCCTGTTTATTTTTCCCATTTTAGTCTAGCTTCCTTGAAAAAATTTTTCTATATTTTGTATTTTTAAATTTCCCAAACCCAAATCCGAAATTTCCAAAATTTTTTAAAAAGGGGGTAATCAATTTTCAAACCAAAAATAATTTCGGCGGTGTTTTTTCCGTTGTTTCTTTTCACCGTCTAAAAACCCGTTAAACTGGCGTAAAATTGATCCCGATCGTGTTGATTTTTAACATAATTTGCAATCATTTGAAACTATATCTCGATTAACCTTTCAGCCCAAAACCCCCTTGTGGTCTTTTGGAAACCAGCCTTCATGCCTTATGCCTAATTTTTTCATTTAAATGCTAAAAAATTTCCCGGATATAAATTGGGGACCATTATCACTTATTAATTTTATTGGAGCCCCAAAAACGCGTATGTTATAAAAAAAATATCCGATTTTTGCGAGGCAGGGTTTTTTAAGAGGTATAAATTTAAACCCATTTGTTAAAAGGATCAGTTAAAAAAATATACCCATTCGTTTTATTCTCAATATAGGATGGGGGCCCAACAAATCTAACGCCACTATCTCTTTTTGGATAATTTGATAAAATTTGGGATTTAATCGACCAGCTTTAATGTTTTTTATAGTTATTAATTTGGCACATATGGCGAAAGAGACATATTGATCAATAAATTTTTTCTCGAAAGGGGGAAATAAAAAAACGTCCAATTTTGTGAAAAGTTTTAAAATTTTCCCCATTTCAAGCTTTTGGGGCTGTCAAAAAATTTTTCTCATTATTTCTTTCCCTTTAAAAGTTTTTGGGGAAATGTATACCGCATTTCCCCCAAACGACGAAAGGTTTTATTTATAAATTTAATTTTTTTTTTATAAATTTATTTTTAAAAGAAGCATTCTATGACTATTAGGATTTTGTTGGGGTATTTATGCACCTATTAATTTGTGATGAGATATTGTAAAAAAATACAATATATATATAAAAGGGGGAAATGGCATGAGATTTTTTTTATGTGAATTATTGGGTATTGATTTCTTTTATTTTTCTGATTGTTTTCCTGTTGTTTTACGGAAATTTTGATAATAACTAAAATTTTTTAAAAATTTAAGTATGTTTGGGAAAATATGATAAATTTTAAAAAAAAACAACTATAGAGTTTTTTTATATTTTAAAAAAAAATGATTCTTTTTTATTTTTGGGAAATATTTGCTTTATGTAGTAAGAAACAAAATTTAAAAGGCATTTTATATGATGCTCATGTAGATTAAAACATTTTGAAATTTTAGTTGATAATTTCTTTAATACAAAAAGGAGGTTGATGCAAATTTCCCCTGGCTCAATTATAAAATGTTAATTATAAAAACTGTAAATATTTATGTGTGTTTTTGTGTGTGTTTCCCTATGAAGGGAAAATTTATTAAAATACTGTACAATAATGTTTATTTTTTGTCCCAAATTATACTTTAAAAAAACTTTTAACATGGTGTTTATTTAGGTACTTATGTATTTCTAGTTCAAAAAAAAGTTATATTTCAGATTTCTTTTTTTTTTTCTTCTGGTGAAACCATACTTAAAATTAATGGGTCAGAAAGAGTTGCCTTTTTTAATTCCCAAAAAAAAAATGGCTGAAAATATTTTTGTAAAAATTTTTTAGTTTGCATAAATAATTTGTAATTTTGCAAATAGTTGTTAAATTTTTTTTAAAAAAAATGTCTAAAATTTTTAAAATTTAAAAAGATATTGATAATGTAACTTCTTTTATAAAAGGGGTTTAAACATTTTTTCATCCACTTTTTTTTTAAATTTTTTTTAAATTCTATATTTTGTTTTTTAAAAAAGATAGGAAGAAATAAAAAATAAAAAAAATATATTGTCATTTATAGTAATAAAAAACTATTTAAGGTGAAAGAAAAGAGGGAAAAACGGGCGAAAAAAAAACCCGAAATGTAAGTTAGTTTGGTAATACCACCCTTTCCCCCTTTGAAACCTTTAAAATACAAATATCCAAAAAAAATTAAAAAATAAAAAAAAGTATAAATAATGTACTTTTTAGTATTGAAATAAGATCAAAAAAAAAAATTTTTTTTTATTAAAAAGGGGTAACAAAAGATTTATGTAATGCTTTTGAAAATAAAATTCACCGAAATCCTGAATATTTAAACCCAAAAGGTATATTTAAAAAAATTGAATAAGGTTTGAAAAGATACAAGTTAATAAAAACCAAAGCTAAAATAAATATAAATTTTTTCGATTCTTAAAAAAACTTTTAAAAAAGAATCTCAATTTTGAAAGCAGAGTTAAAAATTAAATTTGTAGCAATATAAAAATTTTTTTACCCAAAATTAAATTTCCCTACCTTTTTTAAAAAATTTTAAATTTATTTTTTTTAAAAAAATTTAAAAAACCTTATTTCAATAATGTACTCTCTTTTTTACAATCTTTTTCTAATGTTTAAAAGATTTTTAATATTTCATTGGTTCCATTTTCAATTTTTTAAAAATTCACCCAAACCATGTCCCGGGGGATTCTGCTCAGTATTGAATGAAACCCCCCCGGGTGGGGGATTTAAAAAGAAATCGGAGCTTTTCGGTAGGGTACCCACTCCAAACCGCCACAAATATTGCAAAGGGCAGCTTTTGGGGCCCAGGATTGGGTTCCCAAAAAGGGGGAGTCAGGGCTGTTTTTTTTCAATTTGGGAATTCCATTTTAAGGATCAAAAATTAACACAAATTAAAAAAAAAACATAGTCTCCTGGGAAAAAAAACATCTTTTTTTTGAATTACTGAAACATTATGAAAAGCATTTAATTACATGTGGGAATCAAAAAAATTTAAAAAAAAGATTGGGTTTTAGTAAAAAAATATTTTATGACCTCCTTCTCTTAATTTATTGATGTAATATGTATAAATTTTATTTTATTATATTTTGGTTAGTGATGGACCAATTTTTTTTTCCTTTTTTTTAGCCTGATGAAGATTTTATAGGTGAGGGGCCCAAAAAATATTATATTGCTACCCAAGGTTTTTTTAACATAATACGGGTTGTTTGTTTTTTGGGGTGGAGGGTTTTTGGGCGGAAAAAATCCCTCGGAAATTGTGATGACAACAAAAAGAAATAAAAAGGGGAAAGTAGGGTTTGTTTTGTTGTATCACTTTCTTTTTTTATATTTAAAATTTTTTTAGTAAATATTTTTTTCATTATTTTACTATCTTTAAAACACATATTTTGTTTATGAAATTTTTTTTGTTATTTTTAAAAAGAAAACCCTTAGAGATATATAGTATCTTTTAGTGAGATGTTGTTCATGTACAAGCTTTTTTGATGGGTTTTTAAATTAAACCCATTGCAGTTTGGTTAGTAAATGGTATTTGCTCAAAATTGCTTGTTGAAATGTCTGCTTAATTTTTAAAACACATTGTTAAAAACAATAGTTTATCATTACCCCTTTCAGTATTTAAAAATTTTTGGGTTATATTTACTTTTTAAATTTTTTTATAAATTTTAGTTATTGATTGAAAATTAACTTTGATAGCTTTTTAAAATTGGTTTTATTTAGTTACTTTCAAGACCATAAAAAAAACAAAAATTTTGAAGATAGCACTTCAAATAAACAATTATTGTTAATAATGAATATGAATTTTGTCTTTAAATTATATAAGGAAAATTAAAAACCTTTGGGAAAATTTTAAAAAATTTTAATTACCTTGAATTTTTTTTGAAATAACATTTAACTTCTTAAAAATAATCTTTTTCCCATCAATTTTTTTTTTATCTGTGCTCTTAAACTTCTGAAAAGCCACCTTGTGAAACCCCCCTCCCGATGTTCTTCGCTGTTTTTTTACCTATTATGATTAAAAACAATGTCTCTGAAATTTTTTTTTTGCTGATAAAATTTAAAAGTTAATTTTGGGTTAACAAAAAAAACCCTCTAGAAAATTTTTTGGAGAAAAACTTTGATTATTTGGGATTATATTTTCTTGCAAAAAGGGCCCCCAATTTCCACTTTGCTTCATCTTTTTTTCACAATGAATGCATTTTCCCAAAATCATGGGGAAATGTTCAGAAAATTTTTTCTTGGTTCATTTTTCGGCCTTTTTGGAATAAATTAGAAATTTTTTTCTCTCTGTGATCAGCCAGATAGCTTATAGATTCTTGGTTCTTTTTTTTTTAAATCCCAAATTCATTCACTTTATCTCTTTTGAAGAATCACGATTTTGAACATTTTTCATAGTCTTTTGGGTTTTACTCAAGTTTTAACAAATTTGATGTTACAGCATTTTGTACAATATATGTTTTATACCCACGGAACAAAAAAGATGGCAAAATTTTTAAGTACATTGTGTAGTTGGTAAAATGAAATTAGGTAAAAGAAATAAAACCATTCAATCATGAAAGGGTAGGATTGTGGAATGTATTTAAAAAACCGCACTTTTTTGTGCATCCATTGATTTCCCTGGAAGAAAACAATCCCTGAACTTTGAATCCACTATTGTACATAATGTATATATCCCCCCCTTGGGGCATATGTATTAACATATTATATTTATATGTATCCAGCATATTATGTAATGGCTCACATTGTTTTAATTAAAAATAAATTAGTCTTTTTTCATTTTTTTTTGATACTGAATATGAAAAAAATTACATTGGTATTTTTTGGGATATGTCCAAGAATATACAATGTATATAGTTTTTATATTTTGTTTTAGCAGCAGGAAAATTATCTTTGAAATACAATTCATGCATTGAATGGCGATCCTAATATCCTTAGTTGATTTAATTCAGTTTTTGGGGAAAAGAATAACCTTGGGGGAAAATTCTAGAAAAAACCCCTTTTCAATTTCCTGTTGAATCTCTTATTGGTAAAATTTTTGGGATGAAATTTCCCCCAAAACCCGGGAAAACTGTTTTTGGGTTAAAAGGCCAGAAGTAGTGATTGAAAGGGACTATGAGGTAGTGAAACAGAAGATATTTTTCATTTTTTCTCAGCATTTTTTTGGATCTCTTATACAAGTTGTTGTTTTTACCTGATCATCGGGAACATCAGATCCGGGGGCCCTGATATTCATTGTTAAGGGCTGGAAATTTTTTTGCCTGTCGTTTTCCTTGGGGTTTGAGCACCATGCCCGGTGACATCGATTTTTTCTTTTGATTCCACCCTAATTTTTAGGGAGAACATGGGGTGGTCAGGGGCCTCCCCCCCTTACCCCTTCCAACCCAAACTCGAGAGGATTCTTTTCTCGATGGCTATTTAGGGGTACTCCCCCTGCCAAAAGGCACTATACATTTTCTATCATCCATGCCTTCCGGGATTTGAACCCAGGCCCACGGGGACAGTCAGGTTTCCATTGTACTGGGTGGGGGTCTTATGCAAGGAATGATCAATTGGGGTGGCATTTGGGGTGAGCTAACCACCATTGAGAAGCAAGCAGCAGGGGCTTTAAAAAAACAACACAAGAATAAAAAATAGATTTACTTATTTATGGGTTTTAAGAAGGGGGAGTCAGGGGGAACTTTTCTCGGGTAAAATTAAAAAAGGGGTTTTTTTCCCAAAAGTATAAATGCCAAAAATTTGAAAACACCCTCACTATAAAAAAACCCAAAAAAAGGGGGCAGCATTGTTTGGGAAAGACCAAAAATGTCATACTTAAAAAAAGTTTCTAGGGGAAGATTTTTTCTTTTAAAAAGAAAAATTTAAAATAAATCAAATCCCAAAGACCTTAATCAAGGGGAAAAAAAGGAAGAAAAAATTTATTTTATTTACTGTAATTGCTTTTGTGTGTATTAAAATTTTTGTATGAAGCCAAGATTAAATAATTATACTTAAAACCAACCCTTCAAGCGGGGGGCTTTTTTTATGGGGATCTTTGCTAAGGGGAGGGAAAAGCAGAAGGACTTGCACCACAGGATGGGGTGTTGGCATCACTGCCCAACTTAAAAAAACATAAATAATAAAATTTTTTCCAAAACCCTGTAATTTTTTTTGGGACCTTTTTTTTACTACATAAGTTGTCTGCTACTTAAAAATAGAATTAATATGTTTTTTTTTAATTTATATAAAAAAAATCACTTCCGGGAAAAAAATTTTGTAAAATGATATTCAATTTTTTGATAAAAAATATTTTTTTAAACTTTCAAATTAATAAAAAATTAAAAAATATTCATTACAAGATTATTTACAAAAAAAAATGTCAAAATTAAAATAAGATTGGGGTTTGGAAAATCCCAAGGAGGGAAAGCTTAAAATCCTACATTTTCATGATTTGGGAAACATAAAAAGTTTGTTGTATTTTTTTTTTTACAAAAATGGTTTGTGATATGCAGTTTGGCCTTTTTTTACCCTTTTTGTTCAATTTTTGTTAGTAAAATACCTTAAAAAAAATTTAAATAATAATAGTCTGGGTTTTTGGAAAATAAGAGAAGTACACGAAATATATCCAATAGCCAAAAAAATGTAGAACTGACGTTAAAACCCCAAAACATCCACACTGTTTAAAAAAAGAAAATAAAAAAAAATTGGGGAAAATTATTAAAGGGAAAGTTTTACATCAAGTGGAAATTTTGGAAAATGTTTGTTTACATTTTTTTTATCCCTCCCCTGCCCCCAAGGCCTGATGAGCAAAATTCCAAATCCCGGCGAATATAAACAAACTGGAAATCTGGTTTTCTCTATGTTCAAATTTCAAAAAAAATGGACATGGGGGACCCTAGTGGTCATTAAATGTCATTCCCGAAAAAAACACCCTATGCATACCCGCCAACAAAACCGTTTTCTAAAATGCATATGTTCTTTTTGTGGCCATGAGGGGCATTTTGATGAATGCATATATGACTTAAAACCCTTCCCAAAAAGGTTAATGTATAATCAAGGGGAACAACAACATGTTATTTTATTTGCCATATATCCCAAAAGGGCTTGGGAAAGGATTAAAGGGCATTTTTTTATCAAAGTACCATTGTATTTTATTTTTTTTTATTTAAATTTTAAAATCAAGTGTTTTTTACCAACCAAAATTTTAAAATATTATTTTTTTAGAATAAATGTCTGAATTGGGATTTAAACAGACAAAAAAAATTGGAAAAGTTTGTTTTGAAAAATTTAAGTGAATCTTCAACCACAGAAAATATTGAGGGGGTTTTCTTTTTTAAAAAAAAGAAGAATGTGTAAGTTGAAATTCTTTTTTTGAATATTTGTTAATTTATTTTTGATAAAAATAGTTTGGTAAATTTGTTTATAATTAAGAGGAATTATGAAACCAATTATGGCATTTAGATGTAAATTGTGGTTTTTTAAAGGTTAAAAATTTTTTTTTTACATTTTTTTAAAATTTTTTTGTTAATGATGCAAGGGAAATTTTTCTACATATTAAAATTGGGAGGTCAACAAATGTATGTTCCCATATCTTTTTCACAAAAACATGACAGAAACCTGTAAAAGCCCAAAAAAAAGGGGAAAGATCCGAGGAATCTGGGTTTTCCATTTAATTTAATTAGTTAAAAAATATTAATTAAAACCTTAAAACGATGATTAGTGCCATTTTTTTTTTTTCCCAAAGGGAAAGTTCAAATCTTTGACCTGTGTTTTTTTTTAGACTTTTTAAAAAAACAATCTAATTTTTTTAAAGAGACTCAGACAAAAATAATTAAAAAAATGGAAAAAACCATTTTGCCCGAACCGGGGATAAATTTTTTTTACAAAAAAATATTTTCATTTTTCGATTTTTTTAAAAAGATTTAAAAATTAAAACGTTTTTTTTAAAAAGATTTCAAAACGTTCCCATTTTTTTTTTAGCTTAATTAAAAAATTTTTTAAATAAAAAAGTTCATACTTTTTTCTTTTTGAATCAAAAAATTTTTAAAATTTAAAAGTAAAAATTTTTTTTTAATTTTTTTAAAAAATACCCAAAATTTTTATTTTAAAAAATAACTTTTTTTTTTAAAAAAAAACTACGGAAAATTTTTTCCTGTGTAGAACATTTTTATTTTCATTTCAAAGATAAATAAAATATCTTAAAAAATTTTTTTTTTTAAAAAAAAAGTTTGTTTTCTTTTTTTGGAGAAATATTTTTAAAATTATTTTTTTTTTTTAAAATTTTTGTTTAAAAAATTCCGTTGTTTTTCAATCGAAAATATGAAGTTTGAAGGCAACTAACTTAAAAAAGAAGCCCAAATTTTTTTAAAAACAAATAACCCAATACCAAAATTTATTATCTTTTCCCTTTTTATTTTGGGTCATTTCAAAATTTTCTTTTTTAAAAACATTTGCTTAGGTTTAACCCCTACTTACTAAACAGTAGTTTCCAGGTTCAAAAACTGAATCTTTTTTTTCTAGAAATATTTTAGCATTATTTTTGTTTAAAAATTTTGTTGTTTTTAATCAATTTTGTTAAGTTTGGGGCGAACTTTCGCCTTTTACGTTTTATGAAAGGGTTTCACTATATAGAAAAGAAGGTGCCCTTTTTAAATATTGAATTGCATATCAAAAAATTTTTTTTTGATTTTTTTTAAAAAAACGGGAAAAAAACTGTCTGACAAAAAAAATAAGGGGAAAAAAACTCAAAAAAGGGTATTTTTTAAATTATACACCAGTAAAAATCCCAGCAATGCTGGCCCGGGGGGTAAAATCCCTTTTTAAAAGAGTAAAAAAAAAGTGCTTTTATTTTATGTAAAGGGGAGGGTAAATTTATAAAAGTCGAAAGCCTGTGCAACTTTTTTCCCTCCCGCTAAATTTTTATCTAAAAAATTTTTGAAAAACCTTTATTTTGGGATTGAAAAAAGAGTTTGTAGGGGGCTTTAATACTCATTTGGAATGCTTTGATGTTAGCTATAAATTTTTCTCATGCATAAAAAAACCCCATCATTTAAACAATTATTCATGCATTTTTTATTGAAATATAGCTATATAAAGCATTTCAATAAAGTTCAAACATGATGTTGCCGAACCAGGTCCAAATAGAAAAAAAGAGACTGGGAAGACTAAATTAAAGATAGGTTTCCTAAAAATTTATATCTTAAAATTATAATATGCTTCAGTAATTTTGAATTTTAAAAAAAAATGGTACTTATGTATGACACTGTTGATCTCATTTTACCATAACAAAAGACATTAGCAGATAAAAAGTTCTCTAATGCTATAATTGCTTCTGTACATGTGCAAAAACAAATCCCCATGCATGCTTTTTCCATATCAAATGTATTTCTTCAAGTTGACTTTTCCATATAAGTTTGAATTCTAATGCTGTCATGCAGATTCTCAATGATTCTTGTTTTGCCAAACTAAATAGTCTTTCAGGTACTTAAATATTATATTGAAATACTTCATTGGCTCTCTTTTGTAAAGTATAGATTCTCAAATTTTAATAATTTTTACCAACAAAATAAGAGAAGAAAAATATATATTATAAACTTTTGAGCATGCACAAAATCAAAAATATTGTGGTTTAACTTGCTAGGAAATGGATTTTTACTAATGGCTGCATTTCGTAGCATTTTGGCTACAGTTTTCAGATTCTATGAAATTGGTCAACAGTATAATAAGTAAAGTACCAAAAATTTTAAGATTAATTATATATATATATAGTAAGCCTTTTTTTCTTTGCTTTCCTTCAAATACAATTTTTAACTGTTAAAAATATTACTTTTATTATTTTAATACTTGTTTTGCTGTTTTTAGTAAATGTTTATTTTGTTGCATGATTTCAGACAGAAACACGCACAATCTATCATTATCACTTTACTGCCTGGCCTGACCATGGTGTTCCATCTGATCCAGGATGTGTCTTAAACTTCCTTCATGATGTCAATCATCGTCAGGAATCAGTTACACAAGCAGGGCCTATCATAGTTCATTGCAGGTATAGGTTTTAGATAGGAAATTCTTATCCCAATTTCTTCATGAGCTTGAATGAGAAAAATGTAACTAGTTATGTCATGCCCTTCCATCTCTTTTAAATGTTTTTAGCTCATTACAAGAACATTGATTGTATTTATCATCAAACATATGATACTGCTACTTAAAAAGTCACATTCAAAATGCACTATATGTTATTTCTAAGAAATTTTCTAAACCTTTCTTGTATGAAATTATTTTGAATGTTACATAATTTTTTTAGTATATTACTCTGCTTTTCTGATTAATTTCATTTTCTATATACATGTGTAATGAAAATGGCTTATGGTGAATATATTTAAGCAGTGCTCTACAGACTTTTTTTCACTATCTGAGTTAAAAAAGTTAGTCTGAGTTTTCTAAGAGTTAAAAACCTCTAGTTTAGATGAAGGCATTGCTGCACTTAATTATCTGTAATACCTCTTGCTTTTTAACTTTAAAGCTCTTGTGTTTCTTATTTTCAGTTTCTATATCTTTTTGAAAATCACTGGTCGACGAATTCCATTGGTTCATTTCTGCCTTGGAATTGACAACAAAATTGCACAGGAACTATGAATGTCGTAGCTTTGAGCCTCATGAGACACTTTATTATTTTAAATGTTTTTTGTTAAGTAAAAAATCAATTGCATGCACTCACATGTAAAGGAAATGAATTTCTATGAGGTTTTCTTGCCTCTAAAAATTTCATGATTTGCTTCTTCATTAATATATTTTAAGCAAAATATGTATTGAATGTTTTGAAATAAAGTGTAATGAATTTTGTAATGAAAAATATCAAGAATTGATAATTTAAATTTTGTCAATTTGGAAAAACTTGTACAGAACATAACTTCTTATTCAGCTTTATTATAATTTTTATATATTGACTTAAAATAATAAACATGGTATTTAGACAGCTTTATTATTTTGAATGAATAAATGATACAAGAATTTTTTGTAATTGATTGTAATTGAATGCATGAAAAAATTATTGAAAAGTGATAAATAGGAATGTAATTTAATAATGATGGAATAAAAATGAAAATGTAAAATATTTAAATTAATTGTGACTTGTAAAAGATAAAGTATAAATTCTTGATTTTAGGCATATTTGATATGATAGGGATATTCAAATATCGTATGCTGCAGCTAATTATTGATTGTCTGGACAAAGTGAGCTAGACAGTTGATGTAAATGTCAGGTATATGAAGGATTGAAGGTGTATGTTTAAATGATACAAAATGCTAAAAAATTTCAAATTATTATTTTTGACTATTCATATTTTTATGATTGAGAAAATGACAGATAGTGAGTGTTAGCATGCTGTTGGGCACATTGATGCAGTACTGATAATGTCATTTTTTTCTTTGGCATTGATCATTTGGAAATATTTCCTTTCTTAAAGTAATATTAACACACAATGTACAATAATAATATAAATAAATGTGCAAACAAGCAAGACATACAACCAAGTTTAAGTACAGTAAGACCCTGCTTAACGCTGTTTTGGTTTAGTGCTCTTTTATTTCAACCGGGATTCCGAAATGCTTCGCATGCTACGGGATTCCCGAATGCTAGGTTTCAAACATGTACTACATAACATATCCGAAACAGTGTAGTTGTGTTTCTTGTTTGGTGCGGTGCTGTATGGACACATTTTTATCATTTGAAACACATTTGTTGACATTATTGTAAGTATAAATTTATATAATACTATAATGATTAATACAGTGACGAATATTATGATCTTTAGTTTTTATCATGGGTGATAATGAAAAACGAAAAGAAAGCAACCAGAAAAAGCATTTCACTGGAAACTAAAATGCAAGTGATTAGAAGATTAGATTCTGGTGAACGTCAATCTCAAATTAGTGCTGCATTGAATTTGGCAAACTTCAACAAGATGCCTTCTTGACAAAAAGGCATAAAATTGGAAAAACAGAATAGATTGAATAATCTGACTTAGAATTTTATTTGTTTTTATATGTATATATTCATTTAAATTGTTTTTATTTTTGTAAGAAATAAATGTTTGGTTTTATTTTTATTAAAAACAAACAAAATTATTAAATTTAATACCTAACCAATTTTCTATCCATCTTCCCCTAACCCCATTATTTACATGTCAAGATAGCCTCGTTTAGCGCTGTTTCACATTACGCTCTACTTTGATAGAACGTATCTCCCGCGTTAAGTGGGGTCTTACTGTACCACAATTTTTCCTTAGCTATATGATTATGAAATAACATCTAAAACAAGTGATGTGCAAATTATATAATTTACGACTTTAAAAGAAATCAATAGAAGTTAACAATTCTTATTTTTCTTCTGCCAGACTCTGTTGTATTCAATGTTATTTAATCAAATCAAATTTAATTTAATTGAATAAAAAAAAATTAATGTCATTTTTTTATAAAATGAAGCAAAAAGAAAAATTTTAAAAATGATTGAACTTTTATATATTATACATTTAAATATTTTAAACAATATTTATTTTCTCTAGTTTGCATTTGGCCTTGTTAGTTTTAATAATAAAAAAAAATTACAATTTAATTTTTTTTTAAATCAATTAATATTATCCCCACTAATATATTCACAACCAATCCAGTTTAAAATCACTTTTCATTTTAGTAATAAGTAAAATTTAATTTGCTGAGATTATTTAATAAATATTTTTAGTTAAGTTAATATAAAAATCAGAAGATTACTCCCCCTTTTGAAATCATATGTACAGTATTTTTAAACACTGGATTGCCATGGATAGTAATGTAAGAAATTAATCAAATTTCCTAAGGAAACAATGCGTTTCTGAAAACACTTAACTTGGATTAAATAAAGCACCTAATAAATCATGTATCATCATTCATCAATGTTACAGGGAGAAAATTTTATGTATCCTTCCTAAAAATAAAAAAGAAGTTTCATATTTTTTTCCCCTCTTTCGAATCTGCAATGCTGTTTTTAATTGCATGGGAAAACATTAATTTAAAACTTTGAAAATATTTGCATTTGAAACAGCATAAAGGGAAGGTTTCCTTGATTTTACTTTTTTTAACCAATTATTGAAAATATTTGCATGATCATTTTAGTGCACCAGATGTGAATTTTCATTAAATAAATAAAAATGCAAAAATAAGAAAAATAATTAAAAAAAACCAGGGGAGTATTCATTTTTTCTTTTTTCGTTCTTTTAAAATGGATTTTATTACAATAACGTTGATCTGAGTTGAAAAGTAAGGAATTTCTGGTGGTGTGTTGATATGAGTTAGAAAATGCTTCATGTTATCTTTTTTTCTAAACTTCATCAAATTTCTTGTTTTTTAGTGCTGGTATAGGAAGAACAGGAACCTTCATTGTTATAGATATGATTGTTGATCTAATCAAAAGACAAGGTAAGGAATTTAAACTTAAAAATGTATTTTGTTGTATTAAAGGTATTCAAAGTATTTTTATTTCTGAGTGTAAAAGGTTTTTAAAAAACATTTGGTGGTTTTGTAAAAAATTATCCTTTTAAGAATTTGGTGGAGTTTTGGAAAGGATAAAGAGATAAATTCAAAATTTGTTTTTTAATAAAATAATTCAGGATGAAAAATTTAATTGGATTAAAAGTTTCTTTGTAGTGTACTTAAAAAGAAATTTGTCTGCTGCTGTAAAGCAACATTCTTCTGTTTTTAGCTTTTTGAATTGATTTTTTAAAAATAATTTTTCAAAAGGTGTGAGTGGAAAGGGTTATGCATTAAGTGCTATTTCCCTTAATGCGTAATTTACATATCGTATTGCTTCTGTAATATATTGTGAAATGATTATAAAATTTAACCACAATGTAGCTTGCTGCTATATGACCTGGTGTTCTATTTCTACAGGATGTGGCTAAGAAACATTCTAAAGAAGTAATCTAACATGATTGAAATGAAATTTTTTGAAGAGATAAGATAGTTAAAAGTGGGATTATTTAAAAATAAAAGTATGGTGTTAATTAGCTGAATATTTGTTGATCAAGTATAATTAAATTCTTATCTAAATTAAATTCCTCCCATAATCACAAAAAAAAAAAGTATATTTTTTATATAGTTCTCTTCATTGATCATAGATGATCATAATTATTATTTTATTAACCCCTTAGCTGCCAAGTAAAAGTTATGAAATTTATCCTCTCCCTTCTGTGCCACCGCTTTTCCCACAGATGTGTATTTTTATGTGGTTTATTGGGGGAAAGGAGAGGAACAAATGTTTTGTAGCCTTAAAGTTGTTACTTACACTTTAAAAAAGAAAGAAAAGTGAAAATACAAAATTTAATGTTTAGAGTTACTGTATAATAATAATAAAAAGCTGTGATTGGATATATCCTGAAACATGGCTGTACACATACACCAGCATCACATTTAGTTCATTGATAACAAAATTCATGACAAATATTTTTTCTTGAACAAACATCACATTTTCTTGATGCACTTTCTTTGAAAAAGAGAGTGAAAAAAGGATTAAAAAAAGCACAACTTACTGAAACGGAAAAGCAAACAATACTGCTTAGCTATGAATTTCATTGTTTCTGGATTATACTCTGTCAAATTCCTCTTCCCATCTCTTCTCTGAAATAAGTAAATTCTTTGCAAACACTGTCAATGTCATTTTATACTATTCCAAAGCTGTGGGACTAATTTAACTCTCTCGCTGCATAGTTATTTTATCAAAGTAGGTTAAAAAATTGAATAATTTTTATTACATATTTCAAATCTACATATGGAATCTACTTTTTAGAATTAAAATATAGAAAAAAAATTATTAGGGTTTTTATTTTAAAATAAAGAATAAGATATAAAAATATGAGTATAAAAATACAAATGAAAACATAAACGGGAACAGCACGGGTTGCATAACTAAATAGTTGGAAAAGCATACCCACAGAAATCACGGGATGCACAGCGAGAGGGTTAAACAACTAAGTACAATGCAAAGAATTGTACTTAGGAAGGACGGATATATATATATAATGTTCGAGGCACTTAATACATCTGGAGAGCAAGACATATATATGCTGGCAGCAGTTAAGGGGTTAATAATATAAATTTATTGAAATGTATGCATATTCTATTTAAAGAATAATTGCACATATATTTATAATGGAGTTATCTTAAAATGAATATCATTTCTCTTTTGATTATTAATTTGTCTTTTTTTACCCTTTCTAATTGAATTGTATAGCTGTTCTATTTCAAGAAGAAACTTTAATGAATAATTTGTTATAAAAGAATTATTACTGTTAGAAAATTTCAAGAATTAAGTATCCATGTTTCACAAAGATCACTTTCTCCCTTTATTAATTTTGTGATAACAGTATTAAATAGTTATTAAATATGCTAGTAAAATTGAAAATTATATGTTTGTACAAAACTCCAATTATTTTTGAATAAGTTACGTGTAATTTTAAGTACAAAGTTAACACATAGTGAAGCAGAAATATATTTCATCTTTTACAAGCTAACAAATATTTGTATTAAATATTAAGTTTGCAATATGTGGAGAGTTTTTGTGTAATCTTTTTCAAAACATATATATTTTTGCCATATTTTAATTTCAAAGATGTGAAAAATCTCATCAATTAATATAATTTTCATGTAGTGTATATAAATTATAGAATAGTTATTCTTTTCTTTATTTAAATGCATTAAAAATTGAATTTATTCCATTTTTCATTGTTACAAAATTAGAAATCCCACATATATAGATAGAAATTTTCAAAGTAATTCAAAATGGTCTGCTGAAAACATTAAATTGTAAATTTTATCAATTTAATGTGCAAAAAATATATTAGTATAGTGTAATTAGTTAATTAATACTGTCAGTTTTGTATGTTAAAAGTCTTTTAGTATAGTGTAGTTCTTTATATTTGACTATCTGAATCTTTCATGTAAAGTTTCATTGTAGTTAATTTTAAATATCTATCTTCTCTATTCATTTTTAATAACATTGATTGTGAAATGTTTCCTTCTTAGGACTTGATTGTGAAATTGATATTCAAAGGTCCATCCAGATGGTTCGTTCTCAGAGATCAGGAATGGTACAAACTGAAGCCCAATACAAATTTGTTTATTTAGCTGTACAACATTATATAGATACTCTACAGCAGAGGATACAAGCAGAACAGGTATCAGATTTTGTCTTTTATTCCCCTTTTTCATATATTTTTTATATTTTGAATCTAAGAGTTAATATAATATTTCTTTTAGTCTTGAATAAAAATTTGTAAATTCAAAAAAATTAGGATATTTTTTTGTATTACTAACATAACATATTTATTTTAAAAATAGAAGCTTAGCTGTGTTGTGAATAAGCACTAAAGTGATTTAAAGTGTATATTATTATTTTGAAAAGTTTTAATTTCTGTAAAATAAAGAGCACTTTTGTTGTCTTATTTTAAAAAAAAATCTTTTGCATAAATACTATGAGAATTTTTACTAATAAGTTTATTTATTTTTTTTTCTTGTATCTAAAAATAATTTGAACTTTTGAGTGGCGCTTTTTGTTATCTAGTTTTCTGATTACTTAGAATACTATTTTTTTGATAATGATGCTTCGGTAACAAAATATAATGATGAAATGGAGAAATGGGAATTATCATTCAGATGATGTCATAAAGTAAGGAAACACGGAAACGAAGAATTTTTTTCCTCTAAATGTAATTTTTAATCGTTTTTAATATTTACTTTTTTTTTATTTTGAGTTATTATACTCATCTAAAATTGAATACTTTTTATTTATCTTGTTAAAAGTGTAAGAACCTGATCTAGAACTGAAACTAAACTGAATTATAAGGAAAAAGTTTTAAAATTAGATATTTACAGTTTAAATAAATCTTTGTGTACCTTTTGGAATTGATTGTATATGGATTCATATAATTAGTAAGGGAATGCAAATTTTTTTTAAATGACGGTGAACATTTATTTTATGAAATTATTTTCAAATTGCTAAAAATACTGTTTAATAGACTGCAGCTTCAAAATCAATATTGTAATAAGTTTAATATCAGATTTAAATCTTAAGATGTGAAAAATATCAACATTTGATGGTTGTTTTGAAAATTTTATTGATACTTTATTTTTTAAATATAAATAGATTATTTTATTTTATATTTTTACTCATTTTTTGATGCAAAAATTAGAATGTCCTTGCTATAAATATTTAGTAATGACGATTCATTAACAAATTATTTTGTCATTGAAAATGAAAATTATCACATTTGAATCCTATTAATGAGTTAAATCAACATACTACATATATATTACTTATTATTATTTTAGTATTTTTCTCTCTATCTATTTTATAACACCCCTAGACTTAATAAAACCATTGAATGAGAATTTAGTATAAAGCATTGGTCCCCAAGCCCAGGGCCGTAAACCAGTTCCAGTCTGTGGATCAAACAGTACCATGCCACCAAAGGAATATTAAATTATTTCCATTTTGTTTACTGTGGTGTATTTCTCTCGAGTTTGTGCAAGTTTCCATATCAAATCATTTTGTATTAATTTTTTGGTGCAACTGAATTTTATTCTGAAGGCACATTTAAATAAAATTTAAATTATTAAATCAAAATAATCTAAAATATAAACAATCAATATCCCGCTTTCAGTGGGCCGTGGTAATATTATCAAATGTTGACTGGTCTTCAGTGATAAAAAGGTTAGGGATCCCTGATATAAAGTACTATTCATTTATCAAAAACTTTAGTTTTTGGGTTTTACAAGCACCTTGCACTTTCCTGAGTAATCTAAAAGAATATGTATAATAACTGGCAAATTTTTTATTTGTTGTAGAGACAGTCATATATAATGTCATGTCATAGTATTTTTAAAGATATTTTATAGTTTTCTACATGTAGCTGAAATATTATTTTTCCTTACAGAAAAGCATTCAGTTGGGTAGGGAGTACACTAATATAAAATATACAGCTGAAGCAGCAGGTGCTACTGAACCTCTGAAAGTGCTTTCAAATGCAACATCATGTCCTATCACATTAAGTCCGCCTACGCCAACTATGCCTCCTATTTTGACAAGGTCGTCATGTGAGAATTTAAAACCACCTGTGCCTCCAAGGATAAGTCCCGATGCAATAGTACCCAGGTATTCTTTTTATTTTCAAGTTTTTTTACTTGAAATTTTTTCCCAAATGTGCTTTGATTATTGAAAATGTAAAACCTTGTGTTTTGAGTTAAGAAAAAGGGAGGGGAGGAGACCGTTAAAAATTTAAAAGAATTTTTACTTTTTTATTAAAACTTTTACTTTTTGAAATTGATATTTTAAAAATAAAGATAAAACTTATATATACTTGATTTCTATTATGTGAAAAAATCAATGTATCTTACATAGATCCACATTTTTTATTGGTCTTAGAAAAACCATGATGCAAAAATAAAAACGATATGTTTAGTAATTTCTTTAAAATATGCTGGTTGATGTAATGAACTTGTAATTAGAAAGGGTGTTGATTTTTAAGACTCATTTTCATCAAAAATCATCCAAGAGAACACTGATTGCAACTTAAATTCAACTGCTTTCCAATTTCCCTTTGTAAAATCATTTGATTAGATCATTTGATTATGATTATTACATTTTATTTATTTTTATCTTTTCTTATTTTTTTAAAATTATGTTTTGTATTTTTGTTTATTACATTTATGATTTACTCCCATACAATTGGAATTTAATTTTTATTTTGCTTTTTTTTATTATTTGAGAGGTTTTATTTTACTTTAGGCCACCAGATGAACCTTTGCAATTATATGAAAACATACCCCTTAAAGATAAACCTTTAGTGGTGCCTTTGACTTCTTCCTTCAATATTGGGCCACCACCAACAATTGCTCCACCACCGCCACCACGAAAGTCATGACAAAACATTACAACAGGTAAAAGGAAATTTAGGTTTCATGAATAATAATTTTGTTCTTGGATATTAATGATTTCAGTATTAACTTTTATGAGCTGTTTTATCTGAGGTGCATACTGAGAAAAACCTCAGAATTTTCCAAAAATTTTGTACATATTTTTTGGAAAAAGAAAAGAAAAACATTTCTTTGGAATATCTTTTCATGTGTATTTATAAGTAACAGTGTATTTCTACTGAAAAGACAAAGTATTTTTTTATCATGACAAAAATTGTTTAAAAATCTAGATTTTGTGTATAAAAAAAAATTGTTGATAATTTTGTGTGGATCTTTTGTAGTAATTTAAATAAGATTTAAAAACTCATTAAACTTAAGCAATGTAAATGCTGAAGGGGGACTACTTTAAAATTGCAGTGCCAGTAAGGAAAACAAATAATAAAACTTTTACTTATTGAATGTATGTAACATCCCTAGAAGAACACTTCATTAAATTTGTTGGGAGGGGGATGTGCAGGATTCATAGAATTAGTACATGTGGCTACTGCCTCTGACAGCTGAAACAGTTCTGTTACTCATGCCACCTGATCAACAGTAACATCAGATCAAGGCCCATGAAATTCATTGCGCCAAAGGGCTAGATTTATGCCTGTCGTTGGCCGTAGCTGTGAGCACCGTATGGGTGACAATGCAATTTGGCTCTATTCTACCCAATTTTGTGAGAGGGTCTGGGCCTCCCACCTCTCTTCTCCTTTTACCAACCTCATGAGAGGACTTGTAGCTTGATGGCTATTTAAAGTACCCTCATGCTGCAAAGGCACTATGCATTTGCAAATATTCATGCCTTCTCCGGGATTCAAACCCAGGTCCAAAGGAACAGCAGTAAGTGTCACTAACCACTATACCAGATATTTGGCAAAACAGTTCTAACCCAGTTAGGTATTGAGAAGAACTGGGTTTCAATGCTAGATAAAAGCAAGTAATTCTGTACTGTTTTAAGTTTATGTCACACTTCAGCAAATGTACTAACTGGAGAGCAGTGGTAGCCCAGTCTCTCGGCAATTCATAACCATATGTTTTCAAAGGGCTAGAAATGTGGAGAAAGTGCTGACCAGGACAGCTGTCAAACACCCTTTGCCCAAGTCACCCTTGTCTCCAAGACCTTGAAGATGGTGCATAGAGCCTTGATTTGAGAAATGTCTGTTCAGATTACCGACAATGTGAACAAAAGATGTTCATGTTATATACCCAACAGTTGCCCATATTATCACACTAGGTGCTGGGCCTGTATGACAGTATCAAATGCAAGTAAATCACATGTTCTGCTTGATGTTTCCAGACACAAATATGTCCATCTTGATGCAGCACACAGAACCAGAATGTTTGAAAGGATGTGGTGCCATTTCTGTATCCAGTTTTGTTGTTTAACCCACCACTGTCACAGTTCATCTGTATGCTGCAGTGTCAATGCAAACCACAATAATAGTCTAGAGCAGTTGGATCTGTCAATTGTTGTTTCTCCATATGTCGTCACATTGTGCCTGTGGATACTTATCCTGCAGCTTCAAAAACCCAATCTCACAACCAACCAAAATTCGGATGCAATTTTCGATTGATTGTAACTTGTAATTTTGTGCCTGGTTTGAGATGCGATTTCTTCTTCCATGGTTATAAAAAAATTTCACTTAATTGCTGATCATTTGCATACTCAGCATCTTTCTTGAAAATTTGACATTTGTATCATCCTTTCATCATGGCATTGCTGTTTTAATTGCTGGCAGTATATTTAAAACTGTAGTTATTTATGTCTCTGTTATTTAAAATGTAAGTTATACATATATTCCACACTGAAGAAACCATTATTTTATGACCACTTCTCATATAGAGCAAGTCCGGGATAACCTAGTGGCCGGCGTGTCATGAGTTTGAGTCTAGTACCACTGAAGACGTGCCTTGTAGGGTAGCAATGCACGTTAAATCTACCAAAAGCTCAAACATCCTCCCATTGCTGTGGTGGGGAAGTTAAGAGAAGGGATGCCAGCTCAGGTGTCGTCCTCATCATTTGACCAATGTTCAAAATTACGAGGTCCGTCGCCAAAAAGCCCTTGTGAAGCTGAACAGTGCGACGTTTATGTTCACTCACTCACTGATATAGGGCAATGAGCTTACTTGGTGGCAGATTTATGGCTCATGCATTGTTGATCCTTGAGTATATAAAACCTCCGTACACTTTATTTCTACATGTAGAGCTGGGGTGTCAAATTCAGGGGCCGCATGCGGCCCGATCAATATATTGGCACACAATAATGTATAATAAAATATAAAAATTTCTCCCAAAACAGGAAAGATAGTAGTGTTAGGACGTACATATTAATTTTTCTTGTTCTTTTATAAATGTTTATTATAATGTATTATTTGAAATAAACCTATGTTTCTAAGAATTTTGATTTTCTTTGCGGCCCATCTTAAGTTAAACTTTATTTACTTGGCCCAAGTCTGCCTTTCAGTTTGGCACCCTTGATATGTAGAGTGCTGAGCAACGCAATGGGAAAAACAACTGATTTATCAAATTTCAATAAAAATTAAATTGTTATGGTTCAGTGCCTGAGAAGATTGATCTTATAAAGGACACATTTACCTAGCTGTTCATGCGCAGCTGTTGTGAATATTTATAAAAAGCGATATATGGATGGGGTGAATAGACAAGTTGCCGGCCATAGTGCTTGAGAAATGAAGCATGAAAAATAAATGAAGTACATTATTGTTTAACAAAAGATTGTTTCAAAGCAAGCTACACACTTGTAGGTGTATGAGGGAAAATTCTTGCGATGTATCAGATGTAGAACTACCATGGATTATACTCTCAATTCATCATCAGGATCTGGCATGCCTCTTGGCTGTGGACCAATAGGAGAGAGGTTGAGAGGAAAAACCATTGAAATTGTATTGAAGGCAGATTGGTTGGTAGAAGGGAGCTTTTGATCAACTTAAACTGCCCTTTTTGGAGATAGCCAGTGAAAATTTTGTTAAAACTTGAAAATTTAAGAGAATACCAAGGAAATGCAAAAAGTTAGGTTATGAATAGGTGAGGATTTAATGAGTAAGAGAAATTAATCCATATGGCATTTTCTATAAGACATATGTCTTATTGCCATTGATTTTAGCTTCTTGATTATTTTCATGACCCTATCTACTAATATTGGAGATAGATTATTTTGGCTATTATCTTGAATAAATTTATTTTCATTTCTTTGTTTGGAAGAGGCATTTCCGCTAACAATGTTAGCAAGGAAATTAACTTCCTTGACTTCACAGGGTTAATTTGGGAATTTTTGTTTTGTATCAAGGTTCCTTTTTTAGGTCTAGGGAGACGTGGGCATTGAGTATATGAGGCAATATGTTTGTAAATCTGTCAATTTATTCAGAACAGTGAATATACTGTTTTTCCTTAACTAATCTGTCATTAAGTGCTCTTTTCTGCATTTTAAACATCTTGGTTTTAATTAGCATGATTACATTTAAAGCATTGGGGGATTCCTCTTTCGTGGGAACTCTTTACTTTGATGCTCATTTTCTAAGAGAGTTCGAAAATCTTATCTTTGTTATTTCGTGGCGGGTCGATATGGGAAAAAGGAAAGTGGAATACATTGAAATACGTTTAACCACAAGATAATACAATGGTCCTGACAAACTACTATGTATTTTTATTCATTTTTTTTTCCTCTTAACATGAAAAGATTTTTCCTTCTTGAGAAGGAGGATATTGAAACAGAGCCGTCACTTCATAAAATGTTTCAAGAAAGTTTCTGTATTATTGGACTGTCCTACTGTATCATCTGAAGTATTGATTGCAATAGATGCTGATAACGTGCATGCAGCTCCAATTATGGCAGACAAAAACATTTTGTAGTTTGTTTAAAGCTCAAAAAGTGATGCAGATTCTGACAGTGAAAATGAAATGAATTTTTCTGTTACTTCAACGCACTTTCCAGTGGTGAAATAAATAACAAAATGGTCAACATCGAACAATTTTTTAACAATTCGATTCTAAAAAGGCATTGCGAAGAAAGATATCAGATTATTTTCCGAAGACTCAATAAATGTTTTGTTTTTCAGAAAATTTGAAAATTTTGTATTGAATTTCTGTAAAATCTTGTGATTGTTTTTGTTTCATTAACTGTTATTAAATACATATGTGTATGCATATCTTTGTAAATAAAAAGTAACTATTATAAACTTAATTTTGTTGAATATATATATATATATATATATATATTTGCAATATCCTTTAACATGAAATTTCTTTAACACAAAAAATATTTCAGTCCCCTCAGTTTTGTGTTAAGCGATTTTCACTGTATTATAGTTTTTTTGGAGATAATTTACCCTCTACTCTAAAAGAAAAAGTAATATGATTCATTGAAATGAGAACTGTGAAAGTGAATTCAAAGTTTCTCTTATAAATTTCAATAAAAATTCCATGAACAAGTTTTATTAAGTTTCAAGTTTTTACTAAAAAGTTAAATTTCTATAGAATAAAATTTTTAAAAACCTATAAAATAGGGGATTTGTCAAAAATTTTATTTTCATAACTGAAGTAACTGATTGATTAGTTATAATTAAACTTGGTAAATCAATGTAGTGTGCTTGTACAATTGACATTATCAAGGATAATTAATATAAGGAATATTATAAATTTTAAAAGTTTATATCTTCTGTGTTCCATTCAGGAATATTTTCTATCCCTTCAATAAAGTCTCAACTCTTTTTGATTTTATTAATTTTTAATCTTTAAAATATGAAAATTTGTCAAACTTTCTTTGAATATTGATTTCAATACTGTCATTTTTCACTTGTATAAAATGTCAAAAAAATTACTATATCTGAGAATTTTTAAAAAAGGGAAAAAAATTGGTACTTTATTTTTAAAAATGAATGAGATATTTTTACTTATATTAGAATTCTCTTCCCCATTTTTGTGTATGTATTTTAAATAAACAATTTATTTCTTTCAGATTCCCTGAAAATTAAAGTTGCCATTTAGCTGTTCACAAGCTGAGACAAGACAATTGCTTCTCTGTTTAGCTAAGCAGCATTTCCAGCTCAATTAAGGAATTTGACTACTTCATTTTTTAAAATCTGTATCTCAATGGCTAAAAATCTAAAAAGAAAAAAAATCACCATTTAACTTGTTTTATTTCCTTTTTTTTTTTCTTTATTCATTCCAATTCGACATTAACTAACATTACTTATAAATATGTGTATTTTTTAATTCCTTTTGAAACTGGAGTGATTTGGTATTTTTTCTGTTATGAAGTGATTATTCATAAATATTTTAGTGGAGACTATTTTTCATTCTGGATATAAAAGTTGTTAGTATATCCTAGAAACAAGTGAGGCATGTAAAGTGCCTATCTTTATCGTAGATAATTAGAGCTTCATAATGGCATTTATGTGCTTTTATCAAGGGATGCAGACATTTTTAATCTTGATTAGAGTTCATTAATATGAAAAAGTATTTTTTAATATGGCACGAATCATTTAACAATTTAGGAGCTTAGTGTTCTATCAAATGGACATGTTTTCTTAGTCTGGAATCAAAGCAAGAAAATGAAAGATGAAGAATAATTGATTAATAATGTAATCTTTTATCAAATGGTATCATATTAAACTGCAAGGTTTAAAGAACTTAAAAAGAATTATAAAACTCCATTTTTTCCCCTCTTCATTTTTCATTTCAGTTGTTTGATGATGAATAGTTAATACATTTTGATAAATGTAAGTATCTATAGATCAGAAGACCAGGAAGTATTAGTTACTGTGCTAAATCTGCTTATGAAGAAAATTAAATTGAATTAATACAAAATATTTTTCCTTGTAATTGCATAACAAATTATTTTGGTGAGTGTGTACATGCATAATTTCATTTGGTGAAAGTTTTTTCTCCCATTTCTCAAAGATAATATGAATATAAAAGCAAATTTTATTGAATGTAGGCTTCTGACATAAGAGATTGTGTGAAGCATTTGTGATAAGCTTGCTATTTGATCAAGATGAATGCATTATTATTTTAACTTGTATCACATACATAAACAATTTGTTATCTAGCATTATTGATCATTTATGTGTATTGACCTGTAGTGAGAAATGTCAAAGACATGTGATATTAATGGTAATATAGTGAAGAATCTGAAAAACTATAAAATAATGTTAAATATTTTTGAACTTGCAATTATTAATTATTTATGAAAGAAGCATGAATAGAATGGAAAATTTGTTGTTTATATTTCAATTTCATTCTATAGATAAATGCTTAAAGTTTTTGTAATAAATAGATTATATATATCCATCCCTTGATTTACATGGTATACATTCTTTGTGAGAAATCATGCAAGCTGAAATCGTATAAAATGATTTTTTTGTACATTTGATCTCTTTGTATTGTCTTAAATTTATAACAGGGCTATAAATTTAAAACAATATTTTCTCATTAAAATGATACATATTTCATTTATTTACGATATAATGCAAAACAATCAAAACATCCCTAGTTAAAAATTCCTGTAAGTTAAGCACTGTTCAAACCAAAAGATAGAGGTGTGTGTGTATATATATATATATATATGTATATCTTCATAGTAGACAACTAACTAGTGATTGTTTGAAAAAAATTTCTGCATCCCTTAATCTTTAAAATTTATATTACGACTCTTTGATTGACTTGTTATATCTTTAAATGTGTTTTGTAAAGATGAGAAGTGGTTTTCTTTAGGTGAAACCTATAACAAATTGAAGCTAGATTTCTTAAGCTCTGTTACTGTTTGCTAGTTTTATTTTTATAAATGACTTTTGATGTTTTATGACATGTACTGATTTGTTTTGAAATCAGATCTGCATTCCTGACTCATCTCAAAATAGAGAAACATTTATGAGTATTGTATTACAATTTTCAAATTGTATTTATTTTGTATCTGAATACCATTGTTTTAAATTTAAGGCGAACTTCATAGGCAAAGGACATTAACTGTCTTACTTTTATGTGTATTTTCTTTCTAAAAATTAACATTGTATTCTCTCCTTAACTTGTGACCATCAAAAAATAAATAGAAAAAGAGATAAATATTTGTTGGTTGGGTTAGAAAGTTCTTGGAACTGATCTATATGTAAAATATACATATGTGTTTTTCATATTATATGCAATAATTATACTTTTGGATTGATTTTTTTATGTACAATTTTTTTATAATTTTGAGATAAAAATTAAAATTGAAAATCCCTTTTGAGGCCCATTAATCAGAACAAAACTCAGATGTACTGCATTCTCTTAAACAGTTTTATAACAAAAATATTAATTTTGGAATTATTTCTGTTTTTATATTCCAAAGCTGCTCATAGTAAATAAATGTTAAGTTGCAAGTTCACTATATATCATCCACTAATTTAATCACTATGTTAATTTAAATTAGTAATTTTTCAACATCATTTTTAAAGAGCTTAGTTTGACTTCTTTACTGAAAATGATTAGAACAGTGGGATGTAAATGAATTAATTATTAGTTCTCTTAAAATAATAAAGAATGGAGAACATGACCTTCACTTGCAAAAGCAGTTAAACACTACTTTTAAAAAAAGAAACTTGGAAATAAAGTGATTCAAATTCCTTTAAAGGGATTATGTGGGCAGTGTTTAAAAAATGATTAGTTGAAAGTAGTGTAAAAAATTGATGTTATTTATTCCAAATAACTATGATGTCTTGAATTTGATAAAATTATGCATACAGTGTGTTTATTGCAAACAATAAATTATATTTAAATTCCCATTAAAATTTTTAGAAACTTATGTAACTGTGCATTTGTGTTTTTATGAAATCACCTTTTACTGTTTAAAATATTTATGGAGTGCTATTTGGAAGGAGACTTGGAATTTGTTTTGTTTAAGACTGAATATATATTTAACACTAAACCTACTGGTACCTGTCAAATTGACCATTTTAAACTTTATGCATTTATTGCTTTGCTATCTGCATGCACTGCATCTGATGCAAACAATTTGGATGTCTCATATTTGGGGAATAAAAATTGGGATTCTGTTTAAAAAAAAACGAGCTGAAATGACTACTGAAATTATAAGGTTTATATATGATTTGATAAGAAGAGAGAATATCATTATCTTATTTGAATGATAAAATTGTTTTTTTTTAATGTACTGGTCAATTTGACTGTGCATGGTAGAAATAGGTGTACAAAAACTGTCGGTAGGTTTAGTGTTAAATGGAATGTGCAAATAGAAATTTAAGTTCTCAGTATTATTACACTGTGCCTGTATAATACATGAAACATAAGCTTGTGCATAACCCAAGGAGGACAATTTTATTTCTTCAGTAATAAAATACTAATTTTTAATACATGAAATAGTTGTGAAAAATCATATGTTACAATGTAAGGTTGTTTTACAGAAATAAGTTCATAGGGACTAAATATAGTACTTTTATGGCTGATAAAATGTGGTTTATTTTTATAAGTCTTTAATTAAATAAAAAAATTTTTAAAGAATAAAAGAGTATGGATCAAATTATTAATTGTATTTTAGTTAAGCCTAACATGTGAAGAAATTTTATATTTTTGGTAAAATTGTTTATTACTGTTATGTTAAACTGAAATTAGTATCCAATTTATGCTGTGTTTATATGTGTTCAAAATATAATTTATTATAAATATTATATCTAAGCATGTCTTAGAATAATTTTAGTTTTTGTATGTATAAATAGAGAGAAATGTTGTTGCTATAGAGCACCTTTTCTCTCCTTTTCCCATAAAACTTAACATTTATCTCTTAAGAATCTGCTGTGACCTAAATGTGAATTTTTTAAAACATTTCAGGTTGGATTTCCAGAAACCTTACCATAGCTTAATGTTGTGATATATTGTGCATTAATTATTTTGTAGATAATGACAAGTGATATTCATCAAAGTAAATTGCCTCATTTTTTAAAAATCTTCATTACCTGATTATTGCTATTCCTTAAAGAAAATTTATTTTCTAAAGCTAACATCATTTGTATGTATAAAATTATTATGGACTTAAAAAAAAACTAGTTAGTAACTTTCAATTGCTCCACTTAAAAACCTAAAGAAATTATTTTGAATTTAAAGAAATATATCGCTTTACTTTTTTATTATGAAATTTTTTTGCTATTGGGGCTTGAAAACAGTTTATATCACTTTTTAAATTTTGGTATTAGAACTTTGTCAATTAAATAAATTAAAAAAAAAAACATATATACTTGATTTGTTCTTTTTTTTTAATTCTTGATAAAAGTTACTGTTATTGCAAAATGATAAATGTATCTTTTTTTAGTGTACAAAGTTTTATTCCTATTATTTGAGCTATTTTAACTACAGCAGAAATATAATTGCTATAGTAAAAATAAAAGGGCAAAATTGTTTTTTAGAACTATCTTTTAAAAAATGAGGTCCCCCCCCCCATCCGAACCCTTCTATTATTTGTTATTGAATTTTTGAATACTTTCAATACCATTATATTTGAATGTATGTACATAATTGTAATATGTGCAAAAAATTGTTATATTTTATATCTAATAAAAATGTTGAATGTTAGATTTCTATAATTAAACTTAAGGTATTCATAAGTATGAAATTTTTAAAAACACACACCCACATATAAATTCCATATTAAATCATTTTTTAATTAATTTTGCTTTGAAACACATGGAACAGTATACATTTTTTTAAAACATGTTACATAACATTGTTCCTAAAAAATTACATTGGATTGATTTAAAAGTTATTTTTAAAATAATTTTGTTATAAATTTATTTTAAAAATATCATCTATTTTTAATGAAATTATGGAATGTTGTAAAGTTCTTATATTAAAATCACATGTTCTTAAATTAAATGCAATATTTAATCTTGTGTATGCAGAATGAGTGTTACAAAATGTTAAGATTGTAATTGCACTTTAAAATTCTCTGCTGGCTTGATGTGGAGGTTAGGAAATTATTTACACTATTCAATTTCACTAAATAAATCCATAAATGAAGCAGTTTCTTTTCCGAATTACAGTTTTGCTAGAAAATGCGTTTTTTAAAATAAATTGCCATGCATAGTGTATTATAATTAAAGATTACTTTAGAACATTGTGAAATATTAGTGTGTGACTTCTGTGATGGATATTAATATTCAATTAAAAAATTTCTGTATTATAGATTTTTAAATTAAGGAACACATTCTGAAAAGCATCAGGTAATATATAAAAAAAATATGAATTTGACTTTTTCACTAATGATAATTTTTTTTATTTCTTGATTTCATAATATTTATTAAATCCTGTTCAACATAACATAATTCATTGTGCATTAAATATGCAAAATCTATAATCCAACCATGATAAAAGCTGATATATTTATTATATTAAAATTAAGCAAAATTATGAATTAAAGTAAAAAAAATTCTGCATACTTTGTTTTTAGGACCTTTGAACTACTGTAAAACAATGTTAAATGAAAAGATAGTATACATTAGTCTCATGTGCTTTTATATGATGAAAGTATGTTCTATCTTTTATTGATATTCATTAGGAATTGTTTGGATCTATGTCAAAATTATATTTGATAAGAGAGAAATTGGCAGTTTTCTACTCTTCCTTTGTTTTTATATTGGATAATTTTTCTTCAGTGGTGTATGACACAACATTTTAACTATTACATTTAGAAAATTGTGTTAGGTTGCGACAATCCCCAAAACATGAATATAGTAGGATTTAATAAAAAATTATGTGTGTTGCATGTTTTTTCAAACCAGGCATTATATATGATCACATGTGGTTGTTATTTTTCTCTTTTATCATTATTTTATATTAATTTTGTTTCCTAAATTTTATTATTAACCTCATTTTGGAGAGACGTTTAATGTAATTATATAAAAAAAAATTACAGCTGAATATGCATGGAAAGTGTCGGTGTAATGAAGGATCTTATTCTCAAAATTTCTTTACATTTTGATTGCCTCTTAAATTTTTTACTGTTGAATATTCATTTTGAAACACTTGCTTCATTCATGTTTCTTGAAAGCTATTATGCTTTAAGTAAAAATATTTCATTTGAATGTAAATTTGACCTGTTTATCTAAAAAATATATTCACAATTTAATTAACTCTTAACATTTTATGAATTGCTATATGAAATTTAACACTTGTTTATAAATAAAAAGTAATTTAGGGCTTTTGTTTAAATGAACTGAGCTATCATTTTAAAAACATTTAATAAAAGTATTTTTAAAAAAGTCCTTTATAATAATGATTCTTTGGCAGACAATTATTATTTCTTCTATCAGTTCAGAATTCTTTTTCTGATTTCTAAAACAAATTAGTATTCGCTCTGCTTTAGTTTTTTTATAAATGTTTTAAATGAGTTTCTTGTAGCTCAATAATTTGAGCTATTTGTTATAAATATTTAAATTTTATTTTCTCATTATTTAGGAGATACATATACATTATAAATAATTTTTTTATCTTCATGTTTTCGTAATTTGGTGGCAATATTATTAGTCAATTTAATGCAAATAAATTTTAAAAACCTATATATATATATAAAAAATGTGATTGTCACATACACGTGTTTTTTTCATCCATAATTTACTGTTCGTATTTCATTTACATATTTTTGTAAAAAAATGGAATTGCTTTTAGGTTTGTGATAGATTGATATTATGTCTAAAAAAAGAATTTTTTTTACATAAGCATTTGACTCTTGCAATAGCTCTTTATGTTAGTGATGAACATAAGGATAATCATGTTTATATAAATGTGCTTTATGTTTGTGTTATGTGTGTTTTGCTAATTTTTAGGAAAATGTAATATTTTGTTTATTTTAGTGTTTGTTGGTATCAAAAAATACATTCAACCGCTATATGACACACAAGTTAGTAAATTGTAAATTTTAATGTAAATAAATTGTTTTGGCTAATAAAATATAATTTCTGACAAATGATGTTTTGGTTTTTTTGGCTTGTGGTGATTCATTAACATTGATTTAAATTTTTAAGTGTAAGCTTTTTTTTTAAGTAATAGTTTTTATATCTAAAAAATGGGAAGAACATCTCATGCAAGAATAAGTCAATTTTCCGTAATTTACATCCGAGGTGGTCACATTCTAATCAAGTCCAACCATGAGTTCTAACCTCTGTTCTGCGAAAGACTTATTCAGTAGAATAATGAGATTCTAAGTTCTTTATTGGTGTTGTGAAGAATTTTAGACAATAAGGTGTTAGCTCGTCACTATAGTATGAATAATATTGATATGTTTCAAAATGACCAGTGAACAATAGCCCTGATGTTGAATCTTGAAGCCGACTTGAACCTAAAGTCGAACTTTCGCAATACACTCCAGGGAAGAGCTCAGGAGTTCCATCATGTACATATTTAAGAATAGAAACTCCCCCTTCTGTCCCATTCTATGCTAGCTGACGATCACCTAAATTCCTTAAATTAACGTCACATTTAAGCAATATTGGACAATAGACTAAGGGCTACATAATTTTGAGCATTGGTTAATTGAAGATGTCCTAATTGTGGTGCTTCTAATTTTTATACCTAGCCACGAGTATAATTGGAGTGTTCTGACTCCTAATGCTACTAAAATTATCCATATAGCAGAGTTGTCAAGACACCAAGTCCGTATGTTAGGGTGGTGTTAAAATTTGAGTAGTATGTTACCAGTTCAAAGATATTCTAGGCATTTGATTGGGGTTCGAAATTGGCTCGTTGCCTTAATGTTTCTTCTATGGGTGATGTTAATAAACAATATAATGACACATAAATTATGATAGCAAAAAAGAAATCCCATGTTTATATAATTGTTAGTTTATTAACTAACGCAGACAAAATTTATAACAAATTAATTTATAATTAGCTACAAAAAGGCAATTAATATTTTTAACTCTTTTTTTTTTACCGACTAATTCCAAACTACTATTGAATGGATTTAGAACAATTTAATTAAAATTTTATTTACTATCTGGATTGAAAAAAAAATTTGTCCGAAAAAATTTCCTGCTTTCTTATAGCATGCGAATTTCTGATAGCGAATTTTCCTCATTGTGAAGCACAATTATTTCTTCATAAAAAAAATTCAATAATAAAGTAAATTTGACAGTATTAATATGACAATTGCCTGTAATTATTGGAAGACGAATTTTAATGCAGCTTTCTCAACAAGCAATATACTTAAAAAAATTGAATTAATCTCAAGTTATACATAGTTAATTAACTAAAAAACGAATTTTTAAATATATTTAATAATTAAAATAGTAGTTTAAAAATAAAATTGGGGTAGAGTTTTTGTAAAAAAAAAAAAATTTAGAAATATTCCCAAAATTTCGATTAGAAAAATAATTGCATTTTTAAGAATAACATTAAACTGTTTGTATAAATAAATTTTGAAAACCGAATGCAAAGGATTATAACATTTTAATTTAATTTTTTGTTGTGAATGTGGTGTGGTGTGGCATTTAGGAAAATGATATACCATCTTCGTCATATTATTCAAGAAAACAGTAAGTTATACGATTGCAATAGAAAATTGTATGATCAAATGAATCCTCGTAAAATTCGATATATATTGAAAATAAAAATATACATATATATATTTAAGAAGAATCGCGAAAGTTAATGATAAAAATATTCTTTCTTGCAAAAAATATGTCTTCATAATAGTCAAAAGAATGTGAATGAATGAATATTAACGTCGTACTATTCAGCTACACGAGGGCTTTTGGCGACGGACCTGCAGATTTTGAATCATGGGCAAGGTATGAGTACGACGCTTGAGCTGGCATTTCCCTCTCCTAACTACCACACCAACGGCTAGGAACGTTTGAGCTCTCGACAGATTTAACTTGCATCGATTCCCTACACGGCGGGTCTTTAGTGCTACTGGGTTCGAACTCCTGACATGCCTGCCATGATCCAACACCTTGACTACTGGGCTACCACAGCCCCTTCGTAATAGTCAAAAGCTACTTATAAAAATTGTTAGAGCAAATATTATTCGATTCAAGGGAATTATTGAAGAAATACCAACAAAAAGAAGTTAAAATTTTTTATTAATCTTTCATCTAAAAAGCCTCAAAATTAAAGAAAGAAATGAAAAAAAGTTAATAAATTATTTTTTATTAAAATAAATCTTTCAGTCAAAATAAGCTTTTCATTTTTCATAATTTTATTTGCATATCTGTATAAATCAAACATTAATTTTTACCTTTACGTTATCATATAAAGTATACGTTAGAGTTACGTTATCACATAGTCAAAAATAGTTTTATAGTAAATATATTAAAAATAATATATATATAAAAAATATATAGCATATATGAAAAATTTTATAGTAAAAATATGAAAATTAACAATACATGAAAATACGTTGCATGTGTAGAAAATTGTTTTATGGAAAAAAAATACGTAAAAACTATAATATATATATAAATAGATTTTTAGTAAAGTAAACATAGCATGCAATAAAAAATAAACAAAAAGGGAAATTTTTTTTAAAAAAAATTAGGTTTATTTATTTAATACTATACTTTAATAAATTTCTAAAAATTTGATTTTATGTTTCAAAAAATTGGCAGTTATACAGACTGCCGATAGAAGTGAAAACTTAGAAATTTAGTATTAAAATTTGAAATTTCATGTTTCAATTAAAATTATCAACATCAATCTGGTTTTCACATCTATTGACACTCCGAGCAACAATTATAGGCATGCTTATATGGTTTTTATTATTCAAATACACACTGCTCGCCACCGCGTAAATGCAACACCAAGAAAGACAAGAGATAGCACAACAAAATTTATTTTGTAGATAACATGTTTACAAAGTAACAAATGATTAAATTTATAGACTTCTATGAAATGTGGCTCCTGCCAGAATCAGTATCCAGAGTAGCCGCCATTGTTGGAGATCATCGCTGCCACACGCCTCGGCATTGATTCAAAGAGAAATTTAGGATGTGTTCTCGGCTTACAGCAGACCAAGCAGCTTCCACACATTACCAAAGTTGATTGGGGGGGCAGTTGGGGTGAATTTTGGGTCAACCCTTTGAGAAAACCATGGACCACATGTTTTCTATCGGCAAAAGATCCAGGGGCGAGCCGGCCGGGGAAGCAATTCAATTTTGGTGATTGACGAAAAATTTTGGACAATGCGTGCCACGTGGGCCGCGCATTATCCTGTTAAAATAGGGTTGGGGCCCAAACCCCTGAAGGTAAGGAAGGACAATTGGCCCAACCCCCGGGAGATGTAGCCCCTTTGGTTTTTTTAAAATACCGGCAATGCGTCCCTAGAGGAGTGCGAGGGGTGATATCCAATCCCGCCCCATACCATAATAAAGGCTATCTTGATTCTGAAGGGCCCCGCCCAGAAAAAAACCCCGAAAACAAGTCACAGGGACCCAAAGGGGGGACGATTTTCCCCGCGTTTGACCTTTACTTCCCCAAACCCATTAAAGCTTGTGATATGGGTGCTTTCCCCTTCCCACGTGTTTTAAATATAAAGTAGTGAACAAAACATCACCCATACCATTGGATAAAAAAGAAAGGTAGAATATTTATATTTTGTATTAACTTTATTCTTGAGTCATTATTGAATTTATTTTTTAGGTTTTTTAAATAACTGGGGGCTTTAAACTGATGCTTTTTATGCCAACATCACTAGTTAATTTTTTTGTAAATTGAGATATGTTATTCCCCCATGAGAAAATTTGGGGTTTAAATTTATATATTTTTAATCGGGTCAAACCCTTATCTTAAAAATATTAATTCGGTTAATGTTTTTTGAAGAAATCCGCCTTTTTTAATTCTGTTCCCCCATCAGTATGGCTATTCAATCTTAAGAAAAGTTTTATTTAAATTTGTAATACAGGAAACCCTTTTGCAAGCTGAAAATAATTTCGCTTCCCCCGAATAAATATGGTAATTTTTTCACTGAAAAAAATTTTAAATTTTAAATTATTCAGGAGAGATATTTAACGTTAAAAAAAGATATTAAAAAGGGTTTCAACAAAGTATGAAACAATTCAAATAAATTAGAGGATATCTCAATAGAAGAGAATAAAAAAATGTACATTACGGGTTTTCGTGTTAAAAATAAAAAATTTGTGGCTCCGATTGCAAAAGTATATTTCTTCCAAAAAGAAGAGATCAATTTCGAAAGTTAATTTTCAAATTTTCGTTTTAAGGGACCCAAAAGGGAAAACCCTATTTGGGAAAATTAAGTTGGGAATTCCCGCATTCCGGGTTTTATTCATCTTGTATAAAAATGTAACACACCGCCTTTTTTTATTTTTAAAAAAAAAATATTCATTGATTTTGGGGAAAATATGCTTAAATAATTATTCAAAACCAATGAAGAAATTTTTAACAGTGAAGGATAATCGAAAAAAAAAAAAGAAATTTAAGGCCAGTTAGATCAATATGTTGCTTTTTATATTTCACTGTTTTATTTATTTAAATATTCAATCATTGATTGGTATATTATTCAATGTACATGTACTTCCTTATACTTCATTTTTTTATTCAAAATAGATTTTATGCACATGTTTAAAATAGTTCACATAACTATTACTTAAAGAAAAGTTCTATTTATTTACATTATTCGTTTAAATCATTTTCATGAAGATTTTAGAATTCGAAGGATGTTAAATGTAAAATACTATTAATTTAAAAAAAAATTGTTTGATTTTTAAATATTTTTACCTAGACATAATATTTATGTGTAACGCATAAAAAATAACGTAAAAATTGGTTTGAATAATATCAGTACAATTCCAAATGTGTGTTGTATTCAAAACTATATTGCCTCATTAATGATATATTCTATGAAAAGTTTTTTTTTTTACCAGATTTATAGGTAAAGTATTCTTTTCTAATGTATATATTTCCTAACGCATAATCTAGAATCTATTTTTGCTGTATAATTACTGTGGTTGTCTAAAACTGTTTGTGTCATTTCTATATTTGTATATATTTTTACATGAATTGTATTCTTTATTTGTATATATTTTTGCATGAAGTTTGTATTTGTATATCTTTTTGCATACATTTAGCCTTCATTATGATTCATTGATTACAGCAAAATGTTGCTAAATTCACATGTTTTTTTTTATTAATATGCCTCTGATGCTTTACTTTTCATATTTTCTTTGCAAGTAAATGTTGCTTTTGTTATTTTATCTGATTGAAAATATTTTATATTGAGTCAGTTTTTACTTAGATGTTTGTTACATTGTTATGAGCCTTTCACGAGTGATATTTCCCCCTTTTTCCTGGAAAATATTAGACAGCTTTCTAACGTATTAATACATAACTTTCATCTGAAAATATTCTAAATGAGAATTATAAAAAATAATCAATATAAATGTGGAAATATTAGTCTACGACCTGAAAAGAAATAAATGTCGTAAGCTTTATATTCCTGACATCCACTGCGACTAGCAAAGCATTCCCTCCTTTCGTGACGTCATCGAAACTCTGTCGCGGCCTGGTCTTTCAAGGTGACCTTGATAATACCCGGTGTAGGAACAGTGTGGTGGTTCATAACGCAGCTGTTCAGCATCCTCTCTTCACGGTGTCTCCAGACTCGAATCCGACCATCATGGTATTGCAGACAGATGCATGACTCGTCAGTAAAGACAACTTCATTCCATTCTGGCACCCACATCCTTCTTTCATCGCACCATTGGCGGCGGAGACGTCTGTTATTCTGCGTCAAGGGTAGACCAAGCAATGGACGTCTTACGGACCGACCACTCTGCTGTAAACGGTGTCGAATGGTACGCGCAGACACTGAATGATGCGTTACAGACTCAATGTGCTATGCTATGGTTCGTGATGTGACTGAGAGATCCGTCATTGCCATGCGCACAATTTGCCTGTCCTCACGTGAAGTGGTGCACTGAGGTGGATGCGATCGACCACGTCGGTCCATCGTACCCTCCTGCATCCAACGGTCACATATCCGTATTACAGTTGCTTGGTTTCGTCCCACACGACTACCGATTTCCCTGAACGATAATCCACAGTCTCGGTAGGCCACTATCCTTCATCTGTCGAATTTGGATACTTGATCAAAAGCTGATCGCTGTTTTCTACGAGACATAACTGATCGTTTTTTGAAAAAACCACAAGAAAAACACAATTGCCGAACTTGAAATCGTCGAAATCTGCAAGCCTTAAATAGCGCTTTGAGGTGGTGCCACAGGTGCGCGTGATGTGTGTCTGCGCTGAAATTCTAATCATTTGCATATTTCACCTCCGCTAATGCATGTTAAAAATTTCATGTTATTTGCATGCTTCCTTCAGGGTGTTGCAGTTACGGTGGCCAGCAGTGTATATTACGGGCTGTACAAGATCATACCAAATATATAAAGACAATTCAATTGAAATAACAATTAATACAATCATGTTATTTATGTGAATAGTATTTGTACTTACTTAAATTTCAATGTACTTGATTTTTAACATTATTTTAATTGTTCGCATCATTGTTATCATTAATTTCAACAATACTTAAACTTTTTGTACTTTCAATTATTTCATTTTGTTCTAAAAAAGACACAATAGGCTTATGGTAACCAAAGTAAGAAAGGAAACTGTTTGATTCAAATTTATCTAAGTATCGCGTAAAAACCACATTAATCATCGTTTTATATTTCGTAGTACTGAGTTTTTGATCTTGGACATAATTAAATTAAGAGTTTCATTTAGAAATTCAATTAGTGGTAGATTTTTATCATCAGCAAAGTTAATATTGAAAATTCCACTTAAAATCATGGGTACATTATCATATTTTTTGCCAAATCTTTTTTCGAGTATTTCAGAACCTTCTATTGTCAAAATCATTGAATTTTCGAATAAGAATTGTTGTATCTGTCTCATAGATTTTCCAGGCGAAATATAAACGGCAACCATTAATATGTATTACCCATCCCCGAAATCGCAACTAGCAACGCATATTTCGCCTTTATTAGAAACATTAACACCAATGCTTCTAGTGAATTTAGTATGTTTGTCCATATGTGAAGTAATGAAGTGTGACGTATCTTGAGTATTGTGATAAATAGCTACGCTGCTGGAATTTCGGGTCTTTTATAACTTACAACAAAGTTGAAATTCGGAATATCAAGTGGTTCTTCGTTTTTCATACAAATTTCTCACAAAAGCAGAACATTTGACTTTTTTACGATAACATCATTTTTTAGGTCAGCTGCATGCGCATGCAAACTTTGACAATTGAATGAAAATACCGATAACCCTTTATTGTTGGAGATGAGTTCTAGAAAAGTTTTGGTGACCGTTTGTAGTGTATAGTATTGTAACCTTTTCAATTCTAACGTTAGATCCTCTCGATGACTTGTTGATCTTTTATGATGTTTATCTGCTTCTGAAGCATTTAGAGGTGTTCCCGTTCTAAATAAAAAATTTCCCGGCTGCTGCTGTATTTTCTTGAGTAACCAAAACAAACCTTGAATCCTCTTTACTCTTGTTAAAGCTACGTTTACTAATTTTTAGGATGTTTGCGATCGTTTTCGTGAAATAGCATCATGATCCTGTGTTTTTGGAATATTCATTCCCAAAAAAAATAAGGGGAAAAAGGGTTTTTCGTTTCGCTTTTTGGGTTTTTATTGTTATTGAGGGAGGATGATGTGTGTGTGTTTGTTCGAGGGTGTTCCCGCATCATGGTCAAGATTAAGGGGACACAAAGATTCCTCATTTTATAGCTCTTTTTTTTCGTCCACATAGTTTTGGAAATTTCATCCAAATTTTATATGATGTCAGGTTTTCATCTCTCTCTACGTAACAAAATTTTTCCCAAAAAGGACCTTTTGATAATCCGTCTCAACATCTATGTAATTTGTATCCTGAAAGTCGGTTGAAAACCCAAAATTAATTGTCACCAGCGTTATATATATTTTCAGCTTTTATTTTATGCAATTTTGTCTAACAAAATTTTCTTGCTCCGCATTTGACCCCCTTCGAAAACATCAGATGCGAAAGATATTGTTTTATTTTTCTTTATTTTAAAAGAAGGTTGTACTATTTTCCGCGGCGTTTGTAAAAAATAAGTCTAATTCCTTAGAACATACTGAGTGAGTTTTTTTTGTGATTAACTTTTTTTTATCTGTATTTCTTCTTCGGTTAAATACTTTCCCTTTTTTCAATCAAAAAAAGCATTATTGCATTATTTTAATATCGAAATATAAATCAAAATTTTAATTTCTCCTAATTTTACTTTTAAAAAATTTAAAAGTTATATTTAACCGTTACTTTAAAAAAAGTTATATGTTTCTTTTTTTCAAAACTGGGGTAAGTTTTAAAAAATTTTTTTTTAAAAAATCAAGAAACTATTAAATATGCAGAAAATTTATTTTCATAATATATTTTTCAATTGCTACAAAATTATTCGGAATTGGCAAATTCGAGTTCCGCCCCAAAAGCTTTGTACCCTTTTCGAAACAAATTCTCAATCACTCCTCGGTAAGTTGGTTTTCTTACTACACCCCATCTGCGAGGAGAAGCAAAATTTTCAGCATAAAAGTTATGAGCATGTCGGTGATGCAAACCCCAAAAAGATTTTTCCCCCTCCCAAAAAAGTATCAAACGGGGTAAGAGGTTTTAACTTCAAAACAAGATTTTCAATTAAAAAAATATTACTTGTTTCAAAAAAATTTGAAATTTTATTTAAAAAAAATAATTCTATATATATTTACCGGCAAAAGTATGAAATCCGGATTCATAGAATCCTAAAAAAGTCGGCAATGTTGAAATGTTTTTTATAAAATATTTTATTTCATACATTGCCTAGGCATTCATAGACTGCCAAATAAAAAAACGTAAAGTATGAAATACAGCAATTAGCTGAGTCGTTGGGGGGGAGGAGGCGGGGGGTGACTTTTGTACGTGGCCCCTTTGATTGACGGGGGAGAAAGAATCTCATGATTTCACAGCAAAAGGTCACCGCCTATATGTCGCAGGGAAACGATGAATTGGGGTTTTGTAAACCCCATAGGAGATGATCAATTCACAAAAGATGTTAAAATATATTCTCTTGTCTTTTCCATTGTAAAAATGAATTAGTTAAACCCCCAAAACTGTTTTGGGGAAAGGATGAAAGAAAAAAAATATGCCATTTTTTTTGGTGGTAAGGGACTGATTTTTGGGGGAATGTAATGAGACATACCCATCCTGTGATGACCATGTTTACCGGTTCCGCGTGTGAGGTGTGGGGTAATCAAAATGATGAGACAAATTTTTAATACAACTTTTATTAAGAGTAACTTATAATACTTAAATTCTAATTTTGACAATTATTAATAAAGTGAGAGTCGAGCCTAAAGTAAATCACGTATTTAAGTCAGATCACGCAACTAGATCATCTATCTCACTATCCCAACAATCCTGTTTATCTAATTACTTATATCTAATATTACTCTTCTAGTCTGGTCCCTTGACCTAGAGAATATAATCTATAACTTATTTGAAGATTCTTGATCCGGGCAATGCAGCTAATTCTTGACTGCCTATTCTTGGTCCGCCGGGCCAGATTTCACACTCGCTTTGTCACGCTATTGATCAGACGATTCCACACTACAATCTCTGAGCTCAAGCTACGCTATGCTATCTATGCTATTGCTATTGCTATATCTAGGTTTGCCGCGCTATCCTTTTTTATAGTATATCTCATTTACATATTCGATCCGTTTCTCTTCTTGGTATTGGGTTGGAAAGGTTTTGCCATTAATCGTGGCCGTCAAAGAACATAGGAGTTATTATGTTAATCAGAAAGACGTGAGAGACGTCACAACCCCCTCCAAGAAGAAAAAAAAAAACGTGATTTACTTAAGGGTTCTCAATGCCCTTAATAAATTACGTGTCTAAATCTATTTCTAAATTTCTTCTTCGCTTCTGAGTCTTAAATCTTCATTTTAACTTTATAATTTCCAATATTTATCTTTGACTTTACTCTTTTCATTGCAATTTTAATCTTAAATTTTAACTTTTATAATGTATCTTATCTTGATTCCCCTTAATTTTCATTGTAATTTTAATCTTAAATTTTAGAATCCTTTATAATTTCCAAAATTTATCTTGACTTTTAATTTTCATTACTCATCTAGAATTTAATATTCAATTTAATTTTAAACTGTGACACAATTTACTCCAATAACTAGGCCAACATTAATACTACTGTTTAATTTGTGCCTACTTCCTTCTTTTACAATTGTTACTTAAAAAATATTTATATACACTTAAAAACTACCATCTCTGCGCAGACCCACCTAACACTTCATATGGAGCTGTTACTTCTGCTCCCTTCTCTAACAGCCTGGAAACACGTTGAAGTTTTTACTTTTCAAGATTTTCAGGGTCAGTCTCCCTGAAATGAAAATTATTTGAGTATCTATTTCATAATATTAATCAATTTTACATACATTATTTATATATCACAATAAATTTTATCTCCATCCCGGCTAATCTTGGTTTCAACAAAAACTCCCAATGAGCCGCGCAGCGCCGTTATTATTATTGTTAGTGCCTGACTACGCCGGGCGTTTCCCCTGAACCAGATTGCCTATAATACAATACAACAACATATACATATACAATATAATATACAATTACAAACATTTTTCAATAAAACCATTATGGGCCAACTTCAAAGGAATTTCGCATCTCACGAAGTCATACATCGAAGTAAACAAATGTGTGAATACAGCCGTTTTTCTTCAGAAAATTTTTAACAAGTCAGTGTTCTAAATTAAATGAACACTCATTGTAGTGTTTGACTTGGCTTATAACTTTAAGCACCGCCCGAGACTTCCTTCTTGCACAATTCTTCCGACCACTTGTTGGAAGATCATAAAATGAAACAATACAACCTGATTTTATATTCTGGTCTCCACGTTCTACATTCAACGATGAGGTGTCATCACTTTTCATTCCTTGTTTGTACTGGAATTTCTTGTTGTAAGGCTTGTAGTCTCCTTTTGTCTTCCTTTCCTTGCCTTCCCGCAATTGTGTTCTTGGTTTGGTTGTGGTTCTTCTGTTCTCCGTCGTGGCCTTTAAATTATACTTTTCATATGGAACTTCAGTTGATTCTCTCCTGCTCTTTTTCTATCTCTGGAAATAGTACTAGATGACATTTGTCTTTTATTATTATTATTATTACTACCCTTTTCATTTCCCTTTAGGTCCATTTGTCCCCTGATATACCTGATCTTTTATTTCCTTGGTTATATTTAAACCTTTTATTTTTATGTTCATTCCTACTGAACTAGGTAGTGATCTGACCAGTGATTTGTTTTATGGGTCCTCTCTGTATTTTTGTATTGATTTGATTGGTTGCTCAATCCCTTTGCCTCTAACCCACGTTTCACCCCAAGATTTTTCTTCCCATATTGTGACCTTTTCATTTAACTTCTGTGTGTACTTTTCCGAAGTACGAGTTTCCTGACTTGATCTTACAATTATTTGGGATACCTGTTCCTAATTGACCGTCACATTTCCTATGACGATATTCTTATTTGATCTACGTTAACTGTTAATCTTTTTCCCGATTTATATTACAATATTGTTAAAGTTCCTAACTTCTAGGACTCCATGCAATAGTCCCCTCAAATTTTGTTTAAATTCTTAGCACATACTTTGTTAGCAGCTGAACTTACAGGGTGTGTTTCAATAAACTCAATTCATACTTATTTTTATGTCCTTACGTCTATTATAATATTTTTCCCACCTTTTCCTGTTTAATTTTCGTACTTAGTCTAGCTTCTTTAAAGCTTTTGTATTATCTGAATTTTGAATTTAGAGCTTTCCGCTATCATAACTAGTTTGAAATGGTGTAATCAATTTTCGACCTAAATAACTCAGCCGGTGTTTTTCCCGTTGTTTCATTCACTGCCGTACGAATAGCGTAAGCAAACTCACGTAAGAATTGGATCCTGCATCATGTTGATCATTAACGTAATTTGCAATCATTATAGCACTATATCCGATTAACTCTTTCAGTCCGATTTGTTTGCGGTCGATAAAATGAAGTCTTCACATGCCTATGCCTAATCTTTCACTATGCTCAAAAATCTCGGATATAACAACTATTATCACTTATTAATTTTATTGGAGCTCCATAACGCGAGTATAAAGTTATCAAAAATATCCGCTATTATACGAGATGAGGCCTTTTAGAGGTATAATTTCAGCCCATTTGCTGAAATGACCGGTTATTACTAAAATATAGCGGTTACGTCTTATTCGATATAGGATACGGGCCTTAAATCATAACGTCACTGTCTCATTCGGATAATTTGATATAATTTGATGAACTGACTGTGCTGGTAACGTTTTATAGTTATTGTCCAGTACATATGGCATGTGTAGAGACATATTGATCAATAAATTTTCTCATGCAAGTGGGGAAATAAACAAACGTCCCGAATTTTATGATACGTTTTAAATCTGCCGACGTGTCCACTTATTGGCTTGTCATGAAATCTTCATTATTTCATTCCTTAAAGATTTTGGAATGTATACACGCATTTCACCTAATGACGTTGGTGTGTTTCGCATAAAATAACAATCCTTCCAATTAAACGGAAATCGTAGACCACCTCACATATCGTTGCATTTCAACTTGTGCTATTCTCCGGTTTCTGTACCTATATATATGACCTAATTCTGGTCATTTTTCTGTTCTCTATTAATTGTTCCTCAAGTGAAGTAAGTACCAAATCTTGATTATGGCAATAATTAATTTTATCACCAATTGTATTATTCCCATGCTTTTGCAAAACTGTAGCCACCATGTTTAACTTCATTTCTGACCCAATAACGTGTAATTTCCCTTTATTTACCTTGTTATCTTCAACCAGTGTGTATTTTGACTTTTAACGATTTCTGATCAAAATCTAATACGATTTTTGACCCAATTTATGAAATCGATACCCAGAATACATGGGTATTCTAAATCTTTCAGCACATGAAATGACCACTTTTCTGAATTGTCTGATGTGAATTTTTAATTCCCACAACTCTGTTTTGGCATTTCTGCACCCTGTGCTGTTATTACTACCTAGCTCGCGATTTTTATTTGTTTATAGAAAAATATTTTCTATATATACTTCTTCCGATATAAAAGATTTATCTGCTCCGGTGTCCCATAAGGCTTAAAAATAAGTATTTAATAATATAGGTAATGTGTGGAAGTTCTACAGGTGCTATACATATTGAGAAAGTCTAATTGTCTCTTTGTCGACACTTGAGGTTGATCATTAACCTTTACAATATTTAATCGTCCTCTTTGCGTCCTATCAAATTGATTGAAATTTCATCTACTTCCTGAACCTCCCTTTATTTCTACGGTCCCCTATTAAAAATTATCATTTCGCTCATTTCTGAAATGAGTAACCCCTGTTGCTGAATCTTGATCATTATTATTAAATCTATTCCTCTCGAACCCTCTATTATTTTGACTCTTGGCTATTCTCGTAAAACCTATTTCGTTATTTTAAGTCCTACTCCTTATTTCCGAATTCAGTTTCTACCATTAGCTTCAAAAATTAGCATCCTATGCGCATTTTGACCTCTGCCTTTTCTACGCTAATATGGTTCTGATAACCCCTTTGTAATTTGTATGAATATCTCTTCGAATTTTAGCCAGGACTTCTAAAAGTTGTATCAGTATTTGTGGATTTCTGGACTCCACGAAGTCCTGTACCTGTATGCCCGATTGAACTAAAAATATGATCCACTAAGTCTGCCTTTGGACATTCCTAATCCTAAACTCTTCTATTTTAGCATCATGTACAAAACAGTCGCCTCCTGATTTCTTCCCTGTTGTGATGCATAAAACTCGACTGTAGTTCTTTTATTTTTGATCGCGGAAAAGCCTTCGCTAATTCAGCTTTGAGCTGCGCAAAACTCGTATGTATTTTAAACTAACAATGACCCAAATATCGAATACCACCTTGAGCCCTTCCCCTGAGATGACTTTAAGTAGCACATGACAGATTACTTGGGATTTCAAGTAACTGAATATTATTAATGATGCACTCAATGAACCCTGTAATATTCTCGACCCTGAAAAGTACATTTGTAGAATTGTACGTAAATTCTACATTACCTAACCCAGAATTAACTACGTCTGGTAGCTATTGAGACATTAAGCATCCTGTGGCGACCATGTTCTACCGGTTCCGCGTAAGCTAGAGGTGTGGGATAATCAAAATGATGAGACATGTAATTCTACTTCACAACTTTTTATTAAGAGTAACTTTATAATACTTAAATTCTAATTTTGACAATTATTAATTAAAGTGAGAGTCGAGCCCAAAGTAAATCACGTATTTAAGCTTCGTGATCACGCAACTAGATCATCTATCTCAATTATCCTAAATAATCCTGTTTATCTAATTACTTATATCTAATATTACCTTTTTCCCAGTCTGGTCCCTTGACCTAGAGAGAATATAATCTATAACTTTATATATTTGAAGATTCTATCCGTAATGCAGCAATTCTTTGACTGCCTATTCTTGGTCCGCCAGATTTCACACCAAGCTTTGTCACGCTATTGATCAGAATGATTCCACACTACAATCTGAGCTCGCTACGCTATGCTATCTATGCTATTGCTATTGCTATATCTAGGTTTGCTGCGCTATCCTTTTATATAGTATATCTCATTTGCTATTATTCGATCCGTTTCTCTTCTTGGTATTGGGTTGAAAGGTTTTGCCACATCGTGGCCGTCAAAGAACATAGGAGTTATAAGACCAGAAAGACGCGAGAGACGTCACAGTAATAACTTTTGTTATGGTTAGATCTGCTGACACACTTCCCCTCGGTGTATTCCCACCCCCCTCTACTGCTTTTTGGCCAATATCTCGTTACCCGAGCCTCACAGTCTATTCGAATCTGCTCATTCGATTGTTTTCTAACTGCTCTTCCAGTTATTATACCTTTATGCTCATAGGGCTATGCCCCATACATAGTTTTTTAATTGTTTTAAACTTTAAAAATTTATTTAAACTACAATATCTTGGTTCCATGTCTCGGACTGAGATTTGAACCAACTGTTCCACTCGTCGAGCATCTATCCAGTCATATACTTGACTTCCCTCATTGTGTAGGCATGGGGAAGGCTTAAGCATTCAAAATATCATGTTCCCATGTTAATCCTATGGGTCTGAAAAAATTTCACCTGCCCTAAGGAATTGAGTTGGGACTTGAGTTTTGAGGAACTCCATATTTCGTGTATGTGCGAGCCTTACGGGAATCGGCTCCCTCCGCGCTCCCCTGCCAGGGCTTCCCCATTAATAACTCGAATCCTATGCTACCTTTGGTCGACCACACCGGCTGGATTTGATTGTTCTCCATATGAGCTCTTCAATATGCACGAGTCCCAATAGCCCTATCTTCCCCTTCACGCGTTTTTAAACAATAGTTAAATTTTACCTCGTATAGCTCCGTTATATTTTTGACCTGTATAAGCCTGAAGTACAAGGACTTCAATTTCCCAAGTGTCTTCCTCCTGGACAGCATATTGCTAATATTTTAAAAATAACGTCTCTTCAATGTCATTTTACAATGAGGTAAGTGATTTTATACTCTTGAACTGTTTCAGTGGAAATGATGAATGAGCTAGTCAGGATTGCATTGGCAAAATGCTGTCCGGGGGACTCTGAGGTCGAGTCCTTGTACTCTGAACCATACAAGCTGTAACACTGGAGCTATGGGGAATTTAAAATTTTAAAATTGTTTAAAACGTGAAAGGAAGGGGAAGGAATGGGGCTATTGGGATAAATTACATATTTGAAGAGCCGGGTGCGGCCTACCAGAATTAAGGTACCATAGGAATAGAGTTATTAATGGGGAAGCCCCGCGTAGGAGCCGTGATTTCCACGTAAGGCTCGCGCATACATTTGTGCGGCCATGGCGTGTACCTTCAAAAAATCTCAAGTCCCAAGCTCAATTTCTTAGGTGGATGAAATTTTTCAGACCCCATAGGATTAACATGAACATGATATTTTAGTGTTAAGGCCTTCCATGCCTACACAATGGGAGTCATATATGACTGATGGGTCTCGACGAGTGGGAAACAGTCGGTTCAAATTCAAGTCCGAGACTCAAACACAGGAGCCAAGATATTGTGATTTAAATAAATTAAAGTTTATAACAATTGTTTACATCAATACCTCAAATTTGTTTAAAACATTCTTAGGAAAGTTACAAAATATTTCAGGTCAAATAATTAGTGGGTAAATACAAAAAGGAGTATTATTTTAAAATGTTCCATATTTTTTTAAAAACTTTCAATTTTTCTAAATTGTGTGTGAATAATTTAATACCAAAATTTTCATCTCGTATTATTTTCTTGAATAAAACATATGTAATGCTAAAAATAAAATTTTTAACACATAAATAAAACAACTGTTCAAAGTATGCCAAGCCCACTTAATAAGAAAGACAATCTTTGTTCAGTACAACTTTCTATTTTCTTTACGCATTTTGAATACATTTTTTTAAATGGCACTCTTATTATTTTTCTAGTATAACATTTGTATTTCTTAGAATGCACGTCATTTTGTAAAATATCCTTATTAGGACCTTTTTTGATACTTTGCCTAAATAGCATTTGGCATTGTGGAACTGCTGCCAGTAGTTAGAAACAAGAAATTTGTCACAGCCTCATTTTTAAACAAATTTAAAACAGTATTTAATAGCTTCATATATATTAAAGTCCACAAGTGCCAAGCTGGTGGACAGTCTTTTTTTTCACTGGAGGTCAATCTCACCTGAAAGGCACCTCGACAATCCCTTTGCTTTTCCGCCTTCCTCCAGTTTACTCCATGGCTCTCTGTTTCCATCCAGGCCCGTCCGTCTCACTCCAGGCTCTATCCTCTGTTTCCATCCAGGGCTCCCCCAAGTTTTTCCCTCCGTCCAAGTCTTCCAAATGAACCCTTAAACTCCAGGGCGGGTCCACCACACTCCCCTCGTCTTCCCATTGGCAGGCCAAAAAAAGGTTTGCCCTCGTCCCCGCCACTTTCGTCTCCCCATTTGCGCGGCAAACACAAACACATTCTCGTCTGTCTGGAATCCAAGGGCGCCATAATTCTCGTCCAACTTGAAACTTCCATTCATCTCACCACCTGGGCTCATATAGCCCTATTCTCTAGGTATCGCTTTCTTACACAGGCTTCGCCTATTCAGGGATTCTTAATACAGGAATGCCTATTGTCACCGGCATTCTTAGCCATTGTAAATTCCAGACCATGTCTGCGCTTGTCCGAGGCCAGAGACAACAAACACTGACCCCCATAGCCACGTGTTTTGTCACCCAACGTCTGTTTGGGGCCATAAAAACTTCAGATGAATAGAGGGGTGGGTTGACCCCAATCGAAGACGTCACAACTCCTTCCCCCGAAAGGTCCATTTCACTGGACTGCTCTGGCCTCAAGCCAGTTCACAGATCTTAACATTTCACAGACCGGTGCCAAGTTGGTTCCTTTATCAATGAGACTGACCAAGACAGCAATCCAAGTAACCACAACTAAGTAGTAGATAGAAAAAATAATTCAAATCCCAAAATTCCATAAAACATACACCTTTACAACTAAAACTTAAATCCCAAATCTTGGATTCTTTTCCTTTCTGTAAGTTACATCACACCTTAAATTTTCAGGGTTTTAAAGAAGTTAACCAAATCATCATATTTCACACACTATTTATAATACATCAAATCGCTCAATCAATTATGCTAAATTCGTGAGCATTCACCCTGCATTAAAGATACAAAAGATTTTCAATAACACATAATATCCTTCCACCTTACACACACAAACACTCATACTCCTACAGATATTAATTCACACTTAGCACAAATCCAAAGAATTGCTTATTCCCATCAGCTAATTCCAACGATATTAAATAAACACCTATAAATTCCAAGCTTTGCAAATAACATTAAAACAATTTCTTTTTTAAATTAAGAAGTTTAAATCAAGACCTTCTAAATTAAGTTAAATTTTGGCTTTCGGTAGGCATTCTCACAACCATTATGACAAGTTATTCACAATTATATTGTCTTCCATTACGTTAGTTATTGCGAAAATTAGACACTTAATTGGGAATTAATTAACATACCTCTAATAGCTTTCCATGCAATGAATTTACTAAGTCTATACTATAAAAGTAATATGGAACAAATTTTCCGACGGCTCTTAATTTACCTTTGGTCGATCTTGACTTCCGACCCAACTAACTCAAACTTCACTTTAATACAAGCTGCTTTTACACGATTTTTCCAAATTGCATCAGAATGTCTATATCGACTACTCCGTGACATCATTCCGTTTAACTATCTCATAACCTGTGTCGTTAAATTACATCCATAAGAAGAAGCCCATACAAACTTAAAACCTCACTTTCTTAATAATGTACATGCCAAATGGCATAACGCATGCGGCATACTTCGGATAACTCATCCTGAGAGAACGACGAAAATGTATTTCACTTCCATTAAAATCCAGTACAGTGACCCACGATAAATGCGCCTATATTCTTTTCTACAAAACCTTCCATTTTAATAAAGATAAATTTCGTCAAGTGTCACCTGGTTCAAATTCTAAACTTAATACATTTAATACGTGGGGATACGGGTATCGGCTCACTTTTCCTAACCGAACAACGGGCAGAGTACGGTTCGACTGCCCCATCCCCGTTTACATCTAAATCTAAAAGATACCTGTATCCTCCTCGTAGCGAATTAATTAACATCTGGGATGTACAAAATAAAGCTGATTTCAACGGCTTTCCCGGCATTTTAAACTACTATCCTTCTGCCTTATAGAAATCATCCCAGGATATGAAGGAAACCCTTCTTTCTTTTAGTGTTAACTCTCATATTCTAAATGAGCTACTTCGACTGTAAGTAGTAATTTAAAAATACAGTTGATTCTCCTTAAAACACTCTTTTTGAAAGTTAAAATCCATAAATAGCTTTTACCGAATAGAGAATTTCGAATCTTTCACTATTCCCTTTCGAGCTATTCTCTTTTCCTAAATCCAAATTTGCTACCTGCTTCTACGGTACAGTTTTATTAAATTGGAGATGATAAATGGTACTGCGATCTTTTTCTGGCAAATCTATCTCGAAATTAAAATTCTGAACTAAAGCTAGACCTATTATCCGTTCTAAATCCAGCCCCACAATCTTTTCTTTTCTTGGTTTTGAGAGAGGCAAACGCATTGTTAACTCTCACCTCAAACCTCCCCTGGCCACATCAGCTTCTTTTACATCGTGTTTCCTTTTCCTCCATTTAACTGCTCCAGCTATCTTAGCCATTGTATGATTCCGAAAACCTTCAATGATTCACTGTTAACTGCTGTTCACCACCCGTTATCGTCATACTGGTATCTTCTTTTTCTCGCATTCACATTTTCACAACCAAAAATTTCAGGGTTCACTATTCCCTTATCTTCTATCAATTCTAAAAGAATCAGCTCCTATTTCATTATCTCTATTACCCGCTTTGAACACAAAGCGATTGTTTTTTAACACTTTTGCACCTGCAAACGGCCCCAGTTCCCTTTACACAATGACCAATTCTATCCACATTGATTTCTTTTCCCTTTTTCAACCATAAATCCTATATTCTTTTTCTGTTCCTATCCCTCTTACTTCAGAAGGGGAAAAACGTCGTCTTTTCTCACTGGGGACAATTCTCATTTTCAAAATCACCAAACTTCTCCCCTTTTATTAACACCGGTTAACAAACGGTAAAAATTTAAACCTTCACTACTCACTTTTCCACAAACAATAAAAATTTTAAAATTTTTTAATCCTATTCCTAACTTCAATTTTCTTTTAAAATTTTCTTTTACCTTTTTTTTCAACTCAAATTTCAGATATCTACGCCCTGAATTCTTAATTTCCCTTTTTATTTTAACTTTCTTAACCCCTTTTTCAAATTTCCTTTTTCCCAAAAATTTTAAACCCTCTACAAAAAAAGCTCTTCTCTTAATAACTTTGAAAACCCTTTTAAAAACCATCTTTTAAATAATATAAACTTCACCCTTAATTTCTTTCAATTTTCTAAAACTTTTTTCTTTTTTTTAAAAAACGCCGAGCACTAATACACAAAAAAACCGAATCTAAATTTTCGTTAAAAATTAACACAGACCGGGTCTAACAATAAAACCAAGATTCTATATTTTCAAAGGGCAAAATCAAAAACCCACAATCCCTAAAAATTATATAAATATAAATATATAACTTTCCCAAAATTAAAAACAAAAATTTCCTAATTTTACCAAAAAAAATATAATATGTTCCATTTCCAAAAATTATAACTTCAAAAAATATCCTCTTTGCTCCCCCATTTTTACTCCATGGTTCTCTGTTCCCATCCGGGGCCCGTCCGTCTCACCCGGGGCTCTTTTCCCTGTTTCCACCCAGGGCTCCCCCTTTTTTTCCTCTCCGTCCAAGTTTTCCCAGAATTAACACCTTTAAACACCGGGGTGGGGGTCCACCACCTTTCCCCCCTTCCCCATTGGCAGGAAAAAAAGGCCCCGCCCCCGGGGGCCACTTTGTCTCCCTTTGCGGGAAAACAAAAACCCAATTCTGTTGTCTGGAACCCAAGGGGCCATAATTCCCCAAATTCGAAACTTCCATTCATTCACCACCTGGGCCTCAAGCCCATTCTCTGGCATGGGCTTTCATACAGGCTTCGCCTATTCAGGACTTTAATACAGGAATGCCTATTGTCACCGGCATTTTTTAGCCATTGTAAATTCCAGACCCGATGTCTGGGTTGTCCGAGGGCCCGACAACAAACAATGACCCCCACCACGTCTCTTGTCACCCAACGTCTGTTTGGGGCCAAAAAATTCAATGAATAAAAGGGGGGGGTTCATCCCAATCGAAGACGTCACAGCATTCTATAAAAAGCCTGGCAAAATGAATACCCCCCTATTTCAAATTTTTCCTAAAAAACCGGGGTTTTATAGAATGCCAGCATTTCTACTTTTCGGTACCCTATATATATATATATTATTAAAGGGATAAAATATTCTAATTAAAACAAATTTTAAAATTTCAATCTTTTTCCTTTCTCAAATTTTTACTTAACAGATCAAAAATTTTAATAGAAATGACCCTGCAAAAAAATTTAATTTTTTATGTATTCTTTTAAAAGGTTAATTGTATTTCGGGAATTTTTTTTTGGGAAGAACAGAACAACTTTAATCATTAACTTGCCGGACGTAGCCAGACAAGAAGATCAAAAGAGACGGGCAACATTTGAATGATACTCGCCCTGTTTGGTGATCTTGGGGATTTTGAACTGGTTTTAAACCCCGGGTACTGAGTTCTTTTCGGGACAATATATAAAGCCTTTGAACAAAGCTTCAGCTTTTTGAAAAACAATGGGTTGATTCATGTGAGTCACGATCACGGATGAGGTGGAGTGAATATGTTTTGTTTTTTTCCCTAATCAAATAATACCTTTTGTGTACTATTTTGCTCTTGCTCTTTTACATTATACCCAGGGCCGAACCGTGACCTTTGGGGGCCCTGGGCTAACAATATCTGGGGGCCCCCTAAATAATTAAATCTTTGCCATTTTCTTAAAAAAAAAATTCGGGGAAAATTTAAAAAATATGAAACAAGGTTTTTAAAAATTTTTTTTTTATACAATCTAAATACGTTATAAACAATTACATAATTTACAAAAATCTTTTTTTACACTTTTTTTGCGGCAAATTTTTATTTTTCTAAATTTTTAATCTTTTGAGACAGTATTAACAGAAAGAAGTGATAAATAATTGGATTTTGTCATTGGTCCTATATTTGTTTTCTATATAGGGGCATTTTTGAGGCACCGCCGCTTCACAACTAGTAAAAGGAAACGTTAGAAAAAAACTTTAAAAAGGTATATACAAATTTGGAAAACGTCAACAAGTTTTTTCAAAAACAAAAATTTAAAAATATCACTATAAGTATTGGAATCACTGTTTTTTTTTTGTTGGGTAAACTTTTAATTGAAACCTTCGGTCTACGTAATCTGAATAGAACCCAATAGAGGTAATCACCCGGCCAAGTCCCAAAGTTC
>BMAV01008899.1:0-80270 GCA_019973955.1 Trichonephila inaurata madagascariensis | reverse complement strand
TAAAAAATATTGAACGTTTAAATAAATCACAAAAAATTTTTTTAAACCCTTTTGGGAATTTTTTTAAAAAATTAAAAATTTAAAAAATAAGCAAATTAACTTTTCAATTTTTTTCTTTTAAAACCCCAGAAATATTTAATTTACTAGTAATTATTTCTTCGTTATTAATATTATTTATATTGCTTTCAAATTGATTCTAATGCCTAAGAACAATAAAGAAACGTGATTACAAAGAAATTACCAAAATATAATGTATACAAAATAAATATACATACACAAATTATTTTATAGAGCCATATAGGATGTTATTTAAAAAATTAAAATAAATACATTACAGTCAAATTAACATTTCAATTTTCTTCTTTTCACAAATATAATCAGATAATCATTTGTGAATTCAGCACTATATTTATTTTCTTTAATCTAAATTATCTTAAATCAATCACTGTTTTTAATTTATTATTTTCAGCTACTGAAATAAATATACAAGTGAACAAATATAATTTACCAATACCATGAAAATGCTTCGAATGGAAAAATAAAAGTCTTTATTTATGCAAGCACACACGTTACGTATAAATGTAAGGGTACCTTGACCAAGGGTTCCTCTCCATAATCAAGCACTTTAGACAGAATAAGGGCTAGTTGTATCTCAAATCAATTTCCGCGAAAATTCTTCTTAAGTAATTTAATTATAATACAAAAATAACAATTTTACACAAAGAAATAGATCAAAATATATTTATATAGTGAAATACGTTTAACGTGAAAACGCTTAAGACGAAATATCGGTTAAAACGAAATTATACAATGGTCCCAACAAACTACTATGTATTTGCATGCATTTTTTTCTCTTAGCACGAAAATATTTCGTTTCTGGAAATGAACTAACTACAGAAAACACCAGCCGAATTAGAGAGTCCTGTGGTATTTTAGGAAGAATTCATTGCAGTACATGAGGATAATGTATGTACAACCCCAATTATGGCAGACAAAGACATTTTGGAATTCTTTCAAAGAGTTAAAAGATATCATTTATGCGGTTTACGACAACGAACATGAAATGAATAAAGAAGCTCCTGTTTCTACGCCATTCGGCATGAGGAACAGTATAAAAAGTATGCGCAGTTTTTTAGACGCATATTACAATAGTTAAATAAATAACAAAATATAGATGACATCGGTCAATTTGTTGACAATGTGATGCTAAAAAAACAATACGAAGAAAAATATCAGATTATTTTTTTAAAACTCAATAAATAATTCGCTTTCGAAAAATCTGAAAATTTTGCATTAAATTTCTTAAGTTGTGAATGTTTTTGTTTCAGTTATTTTTATTGAATATATGCATATATACATATCTATGTAAAGAAAATAAACTTAACTTTGTTGATAAGCGGATTTTTTTTCTTTTCCTTTTTTTCGTTTGTTCAAATGTAGAAACATCCATCCTTTTTAGAATTTTTTTTCTGACCTGTCTAGAAAAATATCTATGAAACATAACCTTTCGAATCGACCGTTGGGCTAAAACTGTACGCTGTTCTGAAAACGATAAAAGTAGTCGGTTTGAGTTGGTTGGATGCCTACTTTGTGAAAAGATTCCATATAAATTTAGTCTGAAATATTTGCCGCAATATCAGGAGTCTCAAATAGAATCTAATCAAAGTAATGCAAATAGATTTTAATTATATAAAAGTACTTTTTTAAGAACATTGCCTTCAAATATTTGAATTTAAAATTTAAAGGAAATGTTTGTCGTATATGTTCGCAAAAAATATATAACAATTAGAAAAGAAGAAAAAAGATGACATATTCAATTTTTTGGCGACCGACTACAGTCACCAGAAAATAATTTAGCAGTATGTGTTCCGAAAATTTAAAAAGTGGAATTTTGCAATGAAAAAAAATATTAATGAGAAATCAATAAAAAAAAACTTTTTTTTTATTTGGAAAATAATTTACCGATTCCGGTCGCCAAAAAATTGACTTCGCCAACAATGGCGTAGCTAGTCCTTAGAGAGTCCTGTATCAAAGTTTCTTCGGAATCCTTTCTAGTGGCTCCTTAATATTTTACGATATTTGGCCAGCACGTTTTCTGGCCCCCAAAGCGTGGGGCCGGCATCATTGATACAGGCAGTAGCTACGCCCCTGTTCGCGAAGGACTATTCTTCTCTTTAAAACCGAAAAGACTTTATTGACATATATACCAAAAATATGAAAAATGTGGCATTCAAAAATTAATTCACAAGCAGTAAAATATCATAAATCCTCTTGAAACTTCCTTTAACAATACATAAAATAAAATACGTTAAGGTATCCGACTACGTTCGGAACCGTGATTTTAAAAATACGCATAAATGGATAATTTTCATGATATTTAGTATCACTTAAATTAGACTACATGTATAAAATTGCTTTAAGGACATTTTGACAAAAAAAAAAAGTATTTAAGCATAATATTTTGGCAAAAAATTAACTTAGAATAATCTTTTTTCAAATTGTTCTCCTTTTGTGAAAAATGCTTATATTATAATAATTATTTGCCTGTACGTAACTCAGACGTCTTTACAGAGGCTCAACAACGATTTTTGAAAAATTCACATTATTTTCAGAGTTACAAATAATTAAAATAACTATCGGCGCTTTTTTCATTAAATTGCTCCCCTCTGTTGTCGTAAAATATTATGAATCCATTTCTAAGTTATATATTTAAAAAATTCCAGTTGGGCCTCTGTAGAGACGTCTGAGCTATATACAGGCAAAATATTATTATAATAGAAGCATTTTTCACAAAAGGAGAACATTCTGAAAAAAAATTATTTTAAGTTAATTTTTTGCCAAAATATTGTATTTAAATAATTTTTTTTGTCAAAATGTCCTTAAAAAATTGTATGCATGTATTCTAATCTAAGTCACACTAAATATCATGAAAATTATCCATTTATGAGCTTTTTCAAAATCACGGTTCCGAACGTAGTCGGATAACTTAAGAACCTGACACACTCTTGAAAAAAAATATTAGTGCAACAAACCTTTATATTCTGAATAACTTCATTCAAGGCCTCTGGTACTAATCTTCTTTCTTCAGTAATTCTCAATGGAGTTGGATCCGCCTCATCTTGTGGAAGTACTGTTCTGGCAAATTTAATATTCCCCGATAAAAAATACATCATAACCGTTGCTTGAGCATCCTTAAGAGCCAAATTGCCTCGCCACACAACTGGGTAGCGCTAAATTTTATAAAAAAAAAATAATTTTACATTTTACTGTTTGAAAACTTGAGCAAAAAATATTAGCGTTCAGCATTTTTCACATGCCTGAATAATATAATAATAGATAACCCACAATTATTCAGCAAATTTTTTTAAAAAATTGTGAATTTTCAATTACAAAATCCATCATTCACAACTCCTAATATTAGTTCACTTTCTCCCTATTTATATATACCAATCTTGTTCAAATTTTCAATCGTTAATAAAAAATACTTTCTATTGATCCATTCAAATTCAAATACATTTTTTAAACTGGTAGTGGATGACACTTGATGTTATTACAGTTTTTCCAAATAATAATTCATTAATCAAATTAAAATATGAATATATAGAAACAAAAATAATAGTCCAACAGCATACATAGAAAGGAAAATCGTTCCTTGTGTCACAGTAGCGCAATGGATAGCGCGTTGAACTTTTAATCCGAAGGTCGTGGCCTAGAATCCCACCTGGGATGGACTAATTTCTGAGAATATGATTTCTATTTTACCATACTATTTTATTAGAATAACTGAATTTAATTAATGGGATAAATAGAAACAAAAAAAAATAGTCCAACACCATACATAGAAAGAAAAATGGAAAATTGCAAGTAAAGTCACTTTCATTATGTCACTTAATTTTGTGATCCTATCATATGCATATTCATATATATATTAATTGTAATTATTTAGTAAAAAGTAACCAAAATAAAATTTTCCTTCGTTGACCTAATTAGAAATTGACATATTTTTTATATTACTTATTTTTATTTTAAATACGCAACATTGTCTAGGACTATATCAAACACAAAAATAACAAGAAAAATTTAAATGTTTTTTTTCACACTCAAGATAAATCAGTATTGAAAATAGCATGATATGAAGTAAAAGCGTATGGCTTCCATCTATTTTTTTATTAGATTGCCACGGTTTTATTATTTTTATTTATTTTTTGGAACGGTTAGCCATAAGCAAACCTTAAATGCACTCCCTTTGTTGGATGTTCTGAGCATAATTTGCATATTATTATAATCTGAGTGAACACATCTTGATTCTATATGACAAGCGGACAAATGCATATGCCAACATAAACCAAATAACACGTTTCTGTGGCATCAGAAAAAAATTTGTAAAAAAATTTTTCCCAATAAAAATGAGTTACTTCTTGAGTAACAATATAAAAAGTAACAAAGACAAAGTTTTGCAACTTTGAATCTCTTCTACGTAGTAACAATCTTCCCAAATCAAAGAGGGGGAAAACTTTTTTTCCTCTTTGATTATAATAATTTACAAAACTGACTCAAAAAGTGAGTTTCTACTTCTGGATTTGAAGTGGCGTAACGTACAACCCCGCATCGAACCAGAATTCTAGGGTGGTCAAAGGCTAAGATATACTACGGCTTTGCAATTTTTTTAAGATCCCCCTTGGGGTCCAAAACCTGATTTTGCAAGGGGAACCTTATTTTCTCCGTTACGCCACTGTGGATTTGGTAAGATCAACTTATTTCTTTTCGTAAATGTTATTAGCTGAATGTATCAATTAATTTTTCCAACGAAATGGAAATAATTTCATAAGATTTCGATATTTTTAAACTTGGGATGTACAACATAGTATACCAACATCAACAATTTTACCTTCAAATATAAATGGATCATTTGGTGATCATTATAATTATGTGCTCTATAAGGCATAGAAATTTAATTAAGAAGTATTTATTACATATTGAGGGAAAGGATATGCATGGTGAAAGCGAACTGGACGTGTTAACTTACAAGTTGTAAATAATATTACAAAAAAAGGTTCCTTATGATAGAAAGGTATTATTATCTATCAGAGTAACAAGATTTAAATAATTCTGTTATTTTTATCTTGCCTATCCACCTATCTATATTTCTTACATTTCATTTTTAGAAATAACAATAGAACATGCAAAACATTGAAAAAGATCTATATTTTTTTTTCCTTTTTTCCCGTCATTTTAAAGTTAAATAACAGGCGTTATAAAAAAAAAAAACTGTTTGAAGAAAAGATTTTTTGCAAAATTAAGCTATACATAAAGAAATACTTACAGTAGGAAATCTCGCTAAAGTTATATCAATCACCGGTCTAGCATGGGCCCATTCCCCTTTTTACTACTCAAAATTTTACTAAAAAAAGAAAAAAAATTGCACCCAGAAATCAAAAAGAAAATAAAAAAAGTTGATCATGTTTGAAAAATTGAAAAAATGGGAAAATGGATTGGGGTTGTTTTTAAAAATTTCTTGGCCTTTTGCAAAAAAGTTGGTTAACAATATTTTTTTACATTTTTCTGCCTTCGAACATATATTAAGAAACTCTTGGTCATGCTTACAAAACTTTTTTCCAAAAAAAATTATATCTCTTTTATTAAATTTTTAAAAAGCGGGTGTGCAATTTTTTAAACTCATAACTTTTGATGAAGGAATGCATTTTCTTGCAGATATAAAAACGGCGAAATGGAAACTTTCCCCCCTTTTTAATTAAACATTTTCCCCAAATGGTTTAAAAAAATACCTTTTTTTTTGAAAAAAATTTTTTTTTATAAAGGGGTCACCCAACAATGAATCTTTTTTTTCCCTTTTAAAAATTTAAATTATTTTCATGATTTCTATAAAAAAAAATTTTTTTAAGTTTCTTCAAATATAAATAAACAAAATATTGGTAGTTACTAACTGTGAATTTGACATATTAAAGCCATTTCGCAGTTCTTTCTGGAGAAAAGTGTGTTTACAATAATCGAACAATAACTTAGAATGTTAATAATAATCAACCAAGCTTGAACTTGAATTAAAACAACATAACTGAAAATGAAAAAATAGAGTTGAAAAAAAATTGGAAATAAAAAAGGTAAAGTTTAAAATAGCATGCAATCCAATAAAATAAAAATTTTTTTTTTTTGGGGTTAAAAAGATTTTTAAAACCTTTTGTTGAAGACTGAAATATTTTTTCATGTTAAAAGAATTTCGTGTTGAAGGATATTGAAAAAAAAAACTTGAACAAAATTAAGTTTGTTAGAGTATATTTTATTTATAAAGATAGGTATATATACCCTGTATTCAAAAAAACAATGAAAAAAAGCTTATGGGAACTTAGTGGAATTTAATAAAATTTTCAAGATTTTTGAATAGAAAAACATTTATTCATTTTTTGGGAAAATAATCTAAATTTTTTTCTTTATATTGTTTTTTTTAATCAAATTTCAACAAATTTTTCGAAGTCATCCTTTTTGTTATACATTTCATAGTAGGAATACGTCAAAATAACTCGCATACTTTATTATTTCCTCATTTCGAATGAAATAAAAAAAGGCTTAATTTATTTCATTTTCATCGGCGGAATCTGCATCAATGTTATCTTTTGATTTTAAAAAAAATTCCCAACCTGTTTTTGGGTTATCATAATTGGGGCTGTACACACATTATCCCCCTCTACAGCAACGAATTTTTTCTGATGATTCAGTAGGACTGCCCAGAATGCAGAACTCTCTAAAACATTTCTTTAAATTTTTTCCCAAAACTCTGATTTTATCACAGAGCGATTATTTTTTGCACAATTTAAAATGAGTGAATATTCACATCGCACACCGTTGCTATACGAGGGCTTTTTGGGGTCGACCACGTTATTTTTTTTAAATATGTGTCAAAGAGATGACAACACCTCAGCTTCCCCCCTCTCCTAACTACCAACACACCAACGGGGGGAGTTTCAGCCCCGACGGTTTGACGGGATATAAAGGCGGTCTTTAGTGGGACTGACTGAACTCGCGTGACGGCCAGCGATCCGTACCTTGACCACTCTCCCCCGGTCACTTCCGTTTAAAGCCAACAAATAAGTGATTAGAATTTTTCAACGGCGTTTGTGGGGGGTGGAGGGTGAAAGAACCTTATATAAACAAAATTGGCTATTCTACAAAACATGCGACCCCCTCCCTCTTTCATTTCACACTTCTCTTAAATCTCGCCTTAGCGACTGGTATTTTTTGCATTTTGTCCATTCCCAGAAGGCAAATCTTGTCGCGTTAAGCGATTTTTATTTCGTCTAAAGAAAAAAACAATGCATGAAAATGCACAGTAGTTTGTCGGGACCGTTGTATTTTTTGGCCTAACCGATATTTCGTCTCTTCAATGTTTTCTCATTAAATACACTTCATTGTACTTCCTACACAAACATTTCTGTAAGTAATGTATTTTCAATAAATCTTGAACATTGATTAGAAATTCAACCTGTATGGCCAGGTGTCATCATTCCGAAAGCGATTTAACTACTACCGTTTCATCGGCCTACACCACTTGCAGGGATGGAGTACAAAAAGACAGGTCTCCCAGTAAGTGAATCTACTGTATCCGAATTAGCCTAAACCAATATTTAGTTTCTCGTAACATAGCAATGATTCGAATGACATAGTACACTCATATAAATTAAAAATCTTTTGCATCACACAATAGTCAATTTCAGCAATTTAAATTTATTTTCCTAAATTTTTTTTTACATGAAACGCAGTTCTTTTAAATTAAATTGTTTCAACTATTAATATATTAATGCTTAGGGGAGGAGGAAGTCGAAAGAGCAATGCGTATTTCAAAGTTCAATCCACACTTTATACCGAAAGGAGATGAAGATTTCAAAAGACGTCATCAGCTCCCTATACAAAACACTAACCTTGTTAACTCCCGATTTTTCAAATGATAATAAGCAGTAAGCGAATTAATAAAAGGCACGGAAGATCACATTAAATCTGAAAAACTTTCATTTATTAATCCTTACTGAATGATTTAACGGTAGCAATAGCATTAAATAAAATAGCATTTTTTTTTAACACTAAAAATTACACTAAAACAACATGGCAGCTTCTAGCAAGTGTTTCCCGATAATTCAAACCACAAATAAAACTGGAAGCAAATTTATAAACACCTACATAGCGCAAAAGGAGGATTTTGATTTCATATAATATAATGTAACACTAAAACCATAAGATAACAGAAATGTTGCTTAAAAACACACGGTGAAAAAGAAAAATCTTTTCTAAATTTGATACTCAACACTTCACTAATCTCCATGAAAAGATTTATTTCATAATTATTTAATTAATGTAAACTTTAAAAAGTATTCTGTGTTGGAACTGAATCATATTTAAGAATGAAGAATTTACGTTCTGTTTAGAAACAGCAACAAATGTTGTTGAATAATTTGTTTAAATTTTTTTTCGCGTTTATAATGTTAACCACTTACAGGACCATTTATTTTATTTTATAGTTGATTTTTATAAATTAACTTTATTGGGACTACATAATTCTATTTTGTGAATCTAGTTAACAATCGGATTTAATTGATTCACTATATTCATTTTAAAGAAGTTGAAAATGCCTAGAAAAATGAAACATTGTATTTTATCCCAATTTTTCAATTTATGATTCATTATGAAATGTGGGACATACAACGCTTATCACAGACAAAATTTTTATTTTAAATTTCTTAAAGAGAATGTGTGGTAACGTTGTAAAATAGCACAAGTAAACCCAAAAGTAAGTATTGGTATCAGAAAAAAATTGAAACTGGCTGAAAATAAACCTAAAATGAATTTTGAGTAATGTTTTCAGAATAAAATATTGTATGATATGATATGGAATCAAATTCTATACGCGACAGTTCTAAAAATATTCAAAAACGTATATGTCTATTAAGAATACAATTGATAGTTCTTTTAAAACTTTATTCATTGATACATGGAAATATATCGTTATAAGTATTTTGTAAACGTATTTTAATGTTATGGTTTTTGTAGACTTTGCATTTATATGAAAAAAATCACACGATACTTTTAAAAATTCAAAATAAATCAATAGAAAAAAAATTTAAAATCTATCCATACTTTACAAAGTATTACGTTTATTATCTTGAAAAATTTCGGTACTTATACGCTGTACCATCGACGAACTCGTCAAATGAAAATCCTCACATAATAATACGATATACAGCCAATGTGGAAAACTATTCCTGCATTCACAAACACAATAAGTTCGTTCGTACATAAATACTGTTTCTCATACTATGTAAAATATTAAATCCTGTTTAAGTATCTTTTTTTTTCCTTTTTAACCAATTTTCAATTGAGAATTTAAATTATACAGTAATTATAGATATTGTTTAGTTTGAAAATTCTATTCCATATTATTATCGTCTGCCTTAATTCTCTCAGTAATTCATGTAACTTAAATTGATCTCATTACTAAATTTATTTACAATCATAAATCGTCTGTTGTTAAAGTTATGTTGTTCAAGTTGGCATCTTTTGTAATTATTCTAAATATATTTGTTTTTTATTAGTCGAGAAAAGAATTTCAGAGCGTAATCGCCGCAATTAAATTATTTAATTGTAATTAATTTTCGTATTCTAAATATATTATCATTCATTTGGAAATCTTTTTTCCCTTAATTTCAGTAGCTAGAAAAATGAATGGCGTATGTGGATAAACTTTTTGGCTGCTAGTATTCGCAATGACTGCATTTGGAGATCTCTCTTGAATACTTTAAATTAGCTGATGGTATAAGACGTAAGTAAAAATTTCCTACACATTTTTATTTTATGATGTAATTACAGCACCAATTATCTTTTAGTAATTGAAGTTACATATAGCATATGTGTCGATAATACATTTTCCTTTTATACATAATGTAGAATTTCTGAATACTTTTAGTTTCATATTAAATTTTGAAGGGGAAAAATAAATTACGATGGTAAACATAAAAAGGAAGGAAAAAATAATTTCATTATGTATTTTATACCACTATAGTAATGTTCATGCAGATATATATCCTTATATAAATCAAATCTCTCTCTCTCTCTCGGTTCAAAAAAATTTTTATTTAATATAACATACGGAAAAACTATGCTAGTCAATATACTACAGTCCGCATACGCAATGGGGCAATCAAATACAGTTTAAATATATACTGATAAAAAGCATCATAAATTAACGATCTTTGTGAAATAAGTCTTTTGCTGAAACATATACTCGTGCAAAATTAGAGCATTTCTCTCGAAATATATAATTTCTGCAACATTTTACTCAATCATTGAAACTTAAGAACTTAGATTGTTGCATCATGTGGAAACTCAACCCGATTTTGTTGTTAACAATTGTACAAAGTTGTATACTAGAAAAGATTTTTTAAATATATATAGTTTTTCATTTTCTGAAGAGAAAAAATATGATCTTATTAGAAATTTTAAAAAAAGTTTCGATTGCGAAACAATTTTCTTCCTAATATTTTTATGTTTTTATTTGTTAACGTATTCAGAACAGCAATTTTGATTTTAACGAAGAAAACTGAAAAAAAAAATATCAAACATGCTTATTTTTTCGGCCTTGCTTTCTCCATTTTTTACAAACTGGAACTTAAAATCCAAGTCCATTCGAATCAATCAGGGTATCACTTGTTGAAAATTTGTATAATTTATTACTTTACATGTTATTTCAGGGAAAATCATGGTTGCAAATTTTTAATCAGTTAAAATTCTTTTTTTAAAAAATAAAAATTATATTATATTTTTATACATGACCTATATATAGTTAGTTATTTTAAAAGCAAAATGATTTTAAAAATATTTGAATGTCTATAAAAAAGTTCACTAAGGAATATAAAATTGGATTTTTTGGAGATTTGATTATTTTAGTTTATTATATTATATTGTTTACTCAATGGCAGAAATTTAGTAGAAAAAAAGTTTTCAGCAAGAAAAACCTTTTTAAATTTTCTATAAATGACTCTACAATTATACATCATTTGATAGGATACACACAGTACAATTCGATATATAAAGTGTACTTACCCAAATTTAGTATTTTTTTTCTTTCATAGAATTGTTTTGCACTTAATAAAAAAAATTAATAAACTTTGCTTACTTACCATTTTTAATGTTTGGTTAACATTTATCATTTCTTTTTTAAATAATCTTCTTTTAATTTCTCAGAAGTTTTTTCAATTCAAAATAAAATTTTAAAACGGCGATAAGATGATGATGTGGCATTCGAGTCGGAACCTGCATAACGACTTTTATCCGTATCATATCTGTTTTAAGCTAAGTTTTGCAAGGGGAATACTTTAAACCATCATCTCTTTCAGAAAAGAAATACATCAGTCCAAAAAATATTAAAAAGAATTTTTTTCATTTATTTAATATTTTTTTATTTAAGATCATTGCTGATGAAAGATTGCCTGAATTAAAACATCAAGAAAAATGAAAATAGATTAACTTGAGAGAGGACCAGTTTATTGGCAGCGAATAGAATAAAAATAAAAAGAAGTTCGGTAATTAATTATTATAAAAAATGAGTCATATTTTTAAAAAAGACTCATAAGCAACCCCGTTTCCAAGAATACAAAAGTTTTTATCCTCATTTTGCAAAAAGCAATTTTATATTTATTTCGATATTTTATTTTTTATTGAAGATTTTTGTTCTAATAAATTATTCCCCTATATTAAATCTGTGGTTATATTTCGTGATTTTCTGTTAACTTTGAACTGTTGATTACAATGAAATATGCTGCAATATTTCATTTTAAAATCTGACACATGATGTAAAAAATATATGTGTATGTTGTACATACTTTCATGCCTAGTTTAGTCTGATAATGATCAATATTGAAAAAAAATATATTATAAAAATTTATCTTAAGAAAGTTCTGGTTTAAAATAATATATTAAGCATTTTTTATAATTTATTAGCGTCATCTTAATTTATATGTAATAAAAAAAAATCTAGAAATGTATAAAACTATGATCGAATTATTCAGAGCTTTAAAACCTTTGTAAGGGTGCTATTTTTGTCTCGGAACTTTTACATTATTTCTGTTCAAATTAACTTTTAACTTAAATAAATTATTTTAATTAAAAAAAAATTTTATTCTTGATACTTTTAATAAATAATACTTTGAACGTAAAAAGTCAAAGTAAATAATAATAAATTTAAAAAAAGATACTATCCTTTTATAATACAATATTTACTCTTATACAGTAAAATAATTTTGAGTTTCTTGAACGCAAAGAAGCATATCTTATGCGTTTGTTAGAGCATAATTTTAAATATTTTTTATTTTGCACTTGAAGTGGTTGTAACTGATTGATGATTTAAGACCGAATAATTTCTGCTTTACTTTATAATTTTAAAAAATTGTTTTATGGTACGTTCCTTCTGGGATAAAAACCAATGTTAATTGATGCCTTAGATTTCTCCATATAAAGTGTGGTTAAAAACGGCTTGCCTCTCACCTCAGCTTCCTTAATTCAGCAATGGCTGACTTCTGACGTATGACAACGTACTTATTGCGTCACAGCACATATCCCCGAGGAGGGCGATACCACACCCTAGGGGTGTTGATACAATTTGGATAAAGACAAATTTTAGGTTTTAATCGAGACAAATAATGAAAGAGAAAACTTTCAAAAGCACTTTAAATAAAGAGAGAGAAATTCGATCGATGTAAAATATTTAATCGAGACATAAAGAATTATGTAGAAACAGTGGCTCACACAGGAGGTCCTGGGGTCCGACCCCCAAAGCACTTGATTTTTTTCCGATTGTTTATAATTCTAAGTATATAATACATAAAATTTAATTAAATATTTGTTATTAATGATTAATTTTATTAATTGATGCTAATTATTTATTCAATAATTCGTTTTTTACTGTGTTTTGTTCCTGAAAACTGACAAAATCAAAAATAGCATGATACAAGAATGGTGAAATTTCAACCCCGGACTCCCCCCTTAAAAAATTTCTGTGTGCGCTACTGTGTAGAAAAGTGCAATTTTTAAATGATACAAGTAGCATTCCAAAAACATTACTTTCAACATCAGTATTCAAAGTGACCACTTAAAATTGTTCACTAATAGTTAAAAGTTTAAATTGATAGTAATATCGAACGCGTGGATTTAAACTAGTCATTTTTCTGAATGTGTTTCATTCTTTAATATTGCATTTCCAGCTTCTTAAAAGAAATGTTTGATTTCTAAAAGACAATATACAATACAAAATACTAAAATGGAAGGCGAATGGATAACAAATGTTTTATGCAAGGTTTTGCAAAAAAAAACGATATTAGCTACCAAAGAATATATGTACATTAGCATGCGGAAATATATCTATACGAAGAGGCGTTGACGCTTGTTGAATTGCCTTAATTTGAAAAGGGATGACGAACACTTTATTGCTAACCCCTTCCTAACTCATAAAAATTCGAAGCTTTCGATTTGCATTTTTTTACCGTCAAAATAGGCAATAAATAAATAAACAACCTACGGCACATCAAATTTAAAACCATTACTGTTCAGTCCCTTAGAAATTATAGAAATCAAAAATATTATGCTTAAAAATATCTTGCTAAAGACAGTTTTAAATGCAAAAAGACATTTAAAGGGGTCATTTGCAAAATACTTTTTTTTATTTTTAAAGTAAGAAGCCAAATTATGTGAAAATAACGAACTGCTCTTCTCAAGTTGATGTATTCAAAGAAATCTTAGAACTTAATCGAAATACTTATAACAATGTGATGTTGGAAAATTATACTAAACCACATCAACACAAAAAAAAATTATAATTTAGATCATTTTTAAAAAAAAATAAAAAATTTTATTATTTAATACTAGAACTATTAAACCTGATAAAACAATAAATTTTAAATTTTTTATCAAGCAGTTATTTATTTTAAAAGATTTATTCCATTTTTGAGTAATTTCAATAAAAAAAAGCAAGTTTGGAACGATCACAGTCACTCAAATAATCCGAACAGAAGATTAGAGCCCGGAAAGTCAAAGGACTCCGATAAATCTACAAACAAATATTTCAAAAAGAAAAAAAATCCAAATATTTTTAATTAATCTAAAAATTTTCGTTCTTCGATTCTCGTAAAATTCTAGGGTTTCATCACAGATTTTTCGCAACAGGTGTTCGCTTCAATACAATAATCGATTTTTCTTATTCGTAGCTGTCACTAAAGAGGAAAGATGGCGATTTAGGATTACATATGCCAATTCATTATTCATTAGCTAAACAGAAGTTAAAACTCTTTGTATAACTTTTCAATTCTCAGGAATAAAATACAAACACATAGTCTTCTAATTACTTTACATAAATCAATTTTAAAAAAATTCTTCCAATCACAAAACATTATTCGCGAAAAAAAAAAAAAGAACCCAGTAATTTTAAGAACATGTAAGTCTTTGAATGCATAATTTCCTAATGAATACAAGAATGCTGAACTTTAAAAAAAAGGAAGAAAAAAATCTTAAAAAGCGCGCAAAAATCCTGAATAGGGATGACGCTTCCTAAAAGAGTACATCTCACCTCCAAATGATTGAGATAGAGTAATCTCTCTCTCTCTCTCTCTAAAAACGAGAGAATTCCAAATGAGGTATTCCTGGTTCTGAATATTCCAAATAGTGAACAATGCAGTTCTCAACCCTTCATTACGTGAAAAAATAAATCACAAGAAAGACTTACCTCACCAATGTTTGTGCGACGCTTAACAGAAAGAGAAAATGGCCTCTAAGATGCCGGATAGTGAACGAGGAACAGTTGTTAGAAATCTTTTGCTGAGATGACAGACATACAGCGCCATCTAGTTAAAAGTACTTTCGTTATGCTGCGTTTATGTTTCCGAGCAGAATCAGTGCGATACAAATGACCGGTAGAAAAAAAAGAATGAAATTAAAAACGAATACATGTGAGACATGTTTAGAGAAATATTTTTGTGAATAAATTGGTGTAAAAATATAAAAACTGTGCCTTAAGATATTTCAGTTTTTCAATTTTTTAAAAAATTCAACAGGATAGCTGTAGAAAAATAAAAACATAGCAATCTAATTAATAATCTTTCGAAACTTTTTTCTTTACCTTCTAAAAACGCTTTAATGATCAAAGATTTTATGGAGATTATTTATACGTATCCCATTAATACTGACTAATTATTAATATATATATTTACATTTTTGTGTTTAGAAAAAAAGGAGTATAAAATTAACATTACATCAATAATATAACAGAAGAGTAATGTACCTCTGGAATAACATAATAGAAGATCAATGTGTTCCTTAAGATAATAAAATACAAGAATAATGTTCTTTCACTAACATACATTGTACCAAAAATTTATTATTTATTTTCTAACGAATGGCAACAGGCATCTAGGACCAGTGAAATGAAACATAGGAAATGAACTTTTTCCATTGGTACAAACAATCAATGTAAAATCCTGTTTTAACACATTATTCTTAATTCTGTCTAATATCAGTTAAAAACTAATATAAAACTTTTTTTTTTATTTCCTAATATTTCCTCAAAAATTTAATATTTTGCGTTATTATCTTTTATTATTAATGCAACAACAACTTTTAAAAATTATTTTTTCGCTGAATAAATGCCCTAGAAGTATAATTTACGAATTTTCAACACTAGAATTATACTTCTTTGCATATAATGCAAAATAATTTTTATTTTTTCTCTGACAAACTTTATTTACCACTTTATTTTCACGAGAATTTGACTAGAGTAAACTGATATGAATATACATATATATAGATGTAGATATATGAGTGTGTATGTGTAACACAATAAAATATTGCTGTTTTATTTGAGGAGGTGCATAATTTTTAGTAATTTACATATCTCTACATTTTTATACAAGAGAAGTTTGAATGCAAATAACGAAATCACGGTATAGGTTCCAATTTTTAGGCTTATTTCTTTTTCTTCTCTCCTACAGAAGTATCATAATTTGGCTTCTATGCAGAAGCATGTTACAATTCAAACCCATAAAAGAACTTTTAAGTCGATGTTAGCCAAAAACCAAGTAATTATAAATCGAAAATCTAGATACTAAATGTGATTCAATGAACAATTTAACGAGATTTGTATGGGAAGTATAATATTTTTTTAAAACACAAAATTAGCATTTAAACATTTCTTTTCACACTCTCGAAGCATAAAAAAGTTCTGCATCATGTATATTTTCTTTTTATTAAAATTTTTGGAAATGCAAATAACGTAGTTTTTCTGAAGTAGATTCCCCTTCAGGTACAAAAAAATTATAAAGAATTGTATAATTTTAGAATTGTAAAAGTCTCTGAATAATTTTTAAATTTTTTTTCTTATGAAAAGAGAATAATAAATGCATTTCGTGTTATTAAATTAGGGGAAATGGTTTTAAAATCATTTTAGCCATCAAGATCTAAAGAAAATTAACAGTAAGTTTAATTAACTCTATATCCTTCACTAAACCTTTCATAATGCTTCTTTATAAGTGCGCGCGCGTGTGTGTATGTGCAGGGTCGATCCTAGGGTATCGGCCGCCCTCGTGCAAACACCTAATGTGCCGCCCCTAGAGAACGTTTCATATTTTGACTAATACTTAACGTTGACGTTAAAAACTCATCTACTTATATAAGAATAAAAAGTAAAACACATTAATAATAACTCAAATAAAATTTGAAGTGCAGAACTTCATTTTTTGGCCAGGTCATGAGTTATAATAGCGACAAAGTGCTTTAACAAAATAATAAACTAACAAAAATATAACCTTTAAAATACAAATAAAAATTTTATAATTATAAATGCAAAATAATAGAATTTACTCAAAAAATACAATCTAATAAAAATAAATACTCTAAGGCTCAAATCTTGTGAAACGAAAGGTATATAAATCTGTCCTTCTACTAAGACTAAGTAATAAACTATACCGTAAAATCTGGTGTATAACCCCATTTTTTAACTCAAAAAAAGATCGAAATTTAGGGTTTTGGCGTTATACCCCGGATATAAAAAGAGTTTTTAAAAAATGCAAATTAGTGAGATAAAAAAAGATCAATTTTTACATATATCGAAATATTTTTCTGTGAAAGAAATAACTTTCCCTTTATGAACAAAGGGTTGTTATTCTAAAAGAAATTTTATTAAGCTTGGAATAATATTCGAATAAAGGACTTCAAAAACAAGATCATTCCAATGATTTGGTTTCTTCGTAAAAGGGGTGTGGGTTTTACGGCGAATATGTGGGGGGGGCACGTTATACGCCAGATTTTATTAAAATAAATAATTTTTCTGGCTTTCTGAGAACAAACGTAATTTTTTGGGTTAAACTTTTTTTTCGGTTTGGATTAATTAACCTGGCCAAATCTAAAAACCTTTCTTGTGTCATTTTTTTTTCTCAAGTAATTTTTAGTGATTTTAATTTACTGAAATTTCTTTCACCCGGGAATATACGAAACGTTAGGAAAAAATTCAAGCTAGAACGAAAGGGGAAAACAGGAAAAAAGATCATTTTTCACAAAATTTTAAAATATCTCATTGGCTGTTTTTCCCCGGGAAAAAATATATTTGAATGAAGATTTAAAAAGACTATATCCCTCTATATTTCTTTCTAATTTTTTTTTTTATTTTCTCTTGTTAGCAATGGTTTTTTTTCTTTTAAAAAATTCATCTGAAAGTGATTGTGTACCAGTTGTCTCCTTTAAAGTCCGTTCTTCCCAAATGTTTTTGTTATACATAAAAAAACATGTATTTCAACTGTGTTTCTCTTCTAAATCGGGATCGATTTCGTGGAGGAATCCTACTTGCTGTTATACTTTTTTCTATTTGATTCCTCATCAAATAGCAAATTTTTCACCCGAAAATACTGTTGTACTATATCTTTTGTTTTTTTCTATTAAATTACTTAAATATCACATTTATTCATCTAAACAAAATAGAAATAGTAGAAGGAAGTTTTAAAACGTGCTCATACATTCAGAACTGTAACGGCGATTCACGGGAAGGTCGCCCCGAAAGGGGTATCCAAAAAATATATTTAGAATTCGCCTCAAAACTAAGGCCCTCAAAGATATGACCTTAGAGTCAGCTACCGAAAACATCCATTTTCAAAAAGGTTTTGAAGGAGCGTTTTAAAAGTTAATGGGGATGACATACCCGCGCGGGGGAACCCGGGGTTAAAAAAAAGAAAAATCCTGACCATGCATTCTATATTTGGTATAGTTAAAAATATTTTTAAAAATATCTCACATAAGGAAAGTCGAGGCCATTTCTTTTTTTACTTGATGTTAAAAACCTCGGGTCTTCCCGAGGGCGTTTTCGATTCAGGTCATATTTTATTTCTGTGGATTGGAAAATTTCTGTGAATGCTTGTAAAGTTATAAATTTTTTAAAAATAACTAAATTCTTTTAATCGAATCTAAATTTTCAAACTTTTTAAAAATTTTCATTTTTGCAAACTGTAAATTTTTTCCCTGAAATATTTTGAAAAAATTAAAATAATAATCTTAAAAACTTTTTAAATTTTTTTTTTTAAACTGTCAAAAAAAAATTTCATTTCATCATTTTTAAATTTTTCTGACTGAATTATGAAATTTCTGATTTAATACAAACATATTTTGTCTAATTTAAATTTTTTGATTAAAAGTATTAGTTTCATTTTTAGAACAAAACTTGCTTGGCTTCCAGATAATTTATTCAAAATTATTAAAAAATTCCCCCAAAAAAGCTTTAAAAATTTAATTTTTTAAAAAATAACACAATCACAATACCCAATTTTTAGTTTCCTTTTAAATTTTTTATAAGTTAATAAAAAATTAATATTTTTTATTATACTTGTTTTTTGTTTTTTTAAATATCTTAATACTTTTTAACAAACGATCAATAAAACATTTCTAAATAATTTGAAAATTTAAGATAACTCAAAACTTTTAAATGGCCACAATATTACAAAGAAACCAAAATTTTTAACTAAATTTATATCTTAATTGCATTAAAATACTCAAGATTATACAACCTGCACTTATTGAATAATTTTTACATCTTTTTTTTTGTTTGATTGAAAAGGAGGTAAATTGCTTATTCTTTTTGTAACCCGTTTTAGACTCTTCCATATTAACAATAAGAACTTTCCCTCTAGCGAACAGCACCAGTGATGGGTTTGGGAACGTAAGGCGAATGGCACCCCGATCTTTCATTTATGTCACGTTAGTTCTCTGTTAGGTAAATGTTTGTTTTGTCTAATAAACGTGTTTTAATAACTAGTGGACTTAGTAAAGGAACCCTTCCCGTCTGTCCTTATCATTTGGCGCCCACCACGTCATAATTTGGCCAACGTTTTAGTTGCAGAAGCTTGGCCGTTGCTCGGTTTTAAATTTTTTCAGGTCAACAGCACTAATGTTGTTCAACTATATGGTTTAATTATTCAGTTCTCACCCGTAGAACAGGTAAAGCTTAAGGGACAGACGGGGAAGGGGTTCTTTACTAAGTCCACTAGTTATTAAAACATTTATTGACAAAACAAACACATTTACATAATAACTAGAAAACTAACAGTTGACAAGTGAAAGGGATCGGAGCGCATGCCCCAACGTCCTCAGTTCCGAAACTTGCCATCACTGAAGTTGTTCTGTTCGAAAGGGCGCGAAATCTTTATGTTAATATGGAAGAGTCTAAATAACGGGGGGTTACACTTTATAAATTGTGTTTATCATATTTTTGTTTCTGTAATGCATTTTGCTATCACTTTAATTAAATAGCTTTATACTACTAGGAGCAACTAAAAATATATTACCTATATTTTTCAACATTTATTATTGTTCTGTAAAAATAAACCTTTCATTAAATGCTTTTTATAAAAAATTTCTGCAATAGCTCTGACATTCTTATTGTTGCTTTTTTTTAAAGATTTTAAATATTGCTATAGATTGTTAAAGATGAATTTTGATTAGCTTTGTTAGAAGCATACAGAATGCTATACAATATTTTAAAGAAATTATACGATTTTTATGTATTTTTATAATTAATTATACACATAATTAATTATTATTTTGCATTAAATATTATTTCAAATTCTCTGGGCAAAAGATTTTAATCAAGAAGGTATCGTGCAAATCACCCTTAAAATAGCAATAAACACAAAAAGGAAAAGAATTTGTGCTTCTCAAATTCAATGTTACAAATAATGGTTCTCTTAGCAGTCTTAGAGTATATCAGAAAAATTATATATATATATATATATATATATATATATATATATATGTGTGTGTGTGTCTGTGTGTCTGTGTGTGTTTATTTCACATGTTACCTCAATAAAAAGAACAAAAAATGTGTACGCATCTTTAAGTAAACTTAACATACTTTATTTCTTTGAAAATTCTTTTCACAGTTTGAAGCAATTTAAATTAAATATTTAGAAATTATAGATTTTTATATTTATTACTAAACAAAATTATCGTAATACGTTATGATTACAAACAAAATCATCAAAATAAATATAACTATGTTTTATTTCAATTCCGCGCTATTGTTAGGATCCTTTTAAGTATAGTAAATAATTAATGAATTTACTCAAAGGCTTATTACGGTACATTCAAGCTACGGAAACATACACTTAAATATGTTAATCAACATGAAAGTATTCTAAGAAACTGATGACAGTTATTTATATTTATATAAATAAATAAATAAAATAGTTATAGCACAAATGCAGCAAAATATTTTTTTTCACTTTATCTTACGCAATGTTTAAAAATACCTAACATTAAATCTTAAAATCGAAAAGAAAATTTTTTGAAAGTGCAAATAGTTATCTTTTTGTTGTTTAACCGTCTTGCAGTGGCGTAACGGAAAATAATTTGGCCCCCTTGCAAGGTCAGATCATGGGCCCCAAGCCGGATATATATATATATACAAAGAATTGCAAAACCATAACATAATGTACCTTTACACATCACGTAAAAATATTTAAATATTAAACTTAGAACTGAATATAAAATCAACCTGTGTCTGAGTAAACAAAGTAAATAACGCTTAAGATTAGAGAGTATTTATAGTATTTAAAAAATGGGAAATCTAACAACAGTCGAATAATAACCTGGTAACTTAAATAAAAACGATACACTAAGAAAAACACAAACACTGTAAAATAATATTTTCGATTTCAGATCCTTATGATAGAAAAAAGGTATCATTTACCAAATTCTTCGTTTATGAATCCCGGGATGAGCTTGACCTTAAGTTCGATAAAATTGTAGCATAAATTGTCAAAAAGTCAGACACAAGTACTGTTACTAATAAGAAAGCATGGACACAAAAAAGAATGCGCTCGCAGTACCACTAAGGTTGAACTACAAAAGTAACTAGTTCGTTGGGTTGTTCATGACACACACTACTAACTAATATACAGCACTACACTCAAGAAGTAAATCACAAAAAAGGATTAACGCTCACATTTTTAGAAAAGTCGTTATTAATTCATTCAATTCAATTTTTCTTGTTCTTGTTGTTCAATACTTATCAAAAAACAAATAGAGAGCCTCTCTTCTGTCATCGTACAACGTAGATAATTTTTTATTAATTTTAATTTAGAAAAGGACCTTTCCGCCATTGCAGAATTAACTGGAAGAGTAAAAGAAAAAAATAAAACTGCAATACATACATCTGGTAAACTTGGCGCAGCAAACTTATTTTGAATCATCAAAAAATTACCTAAATCTTTTATCGAATTTAGCTTATTTAATTAAATCTTCACTATATAAAACTGCTTTTAGAGACATAATTTGATTTGGAAATTCACTAGATAGGTCGAGGCTATATACTTTTTGAAGATTACTGTCTTCATTATATAAGAGATCATTTGTAGTGCTTACAATATTTTTGGGAGAAAGAAAACTGAATGGTTTATGAAGTGCATTGAATATGAAAATATATATGTTCTAAAAACAATTTTGTGAAACATTTCTCATTATGCTTTATTTGATTGAATACTCATAAATCTACGGAAATTTCTGTGGGCATATGGGTTTCTAAATCATAAATCTAGACCATATAATCATTTAAAATGCTCTCTATGCGTTTTCAAGTATCGCAATACTATTTTTCATGAAAAAGCATAACAGATGTACGTTTTTACGAGTTCGTAAAATGAAAAATGAAATACATGTGTGTGGGGAGCTACAAAGCAATAAGGTTACTTTGTACTTCAGTAAAAGGTAACATGTCTTTTTTTTCCCAACGCTAACATGAAATATAAAAAAACAGTGATTAGTTTTTATCTTTCTAGCATTTTATCCCAAATTTTTTCCGTTGATTTCTTTTTTATCTGTTAGTAATTTAGGTTTGAAAAGAAAACCCACTAAAGAAAAGTATCTCTTTCGTCAAGGGGATTACAACAAGTAAAATGTTTTTTGATTTGGTTATTGGATCTAAGATATCTAATAAGCGATCAAAGTTTCGATTTTGAATGATGTTAGATCGCCAATTTGAAAATCGCTTAAAAATTGGATTTAAAAAAATGTAAAGCTAATTTTGTGAAATTCTACGTTAATGGCGTCAGTCTAGCTTTGCCCCCGCCGGGGGTGTACGTTACGCCACTGCGTTTTTGTTGTTCCGATTTTTGTCTTATCTAAAAGAAATTAGTTCGGAATTCAAATTGACGCAAAATTTCCTCAGTTTTCTACGAAAAGGGGTCTTCTTTCTCTGAGGGTCATTCTGCCCCATTCTTTTCTCTCATTCGCCCTTAAGCATGTCATAAATCTTGATTGTGCTTTTCATCACTTTTATCCCATGTGTCTAAATTCTTCTTTAACGCCCCTTCCTCCATGGGACCAGCGTTGAGAACTCATGAATAGTCGCTAAAAAATAATTAACTATAGATTTAGAGGGTGACAGAAGACTTCTTGCGCTTATGGGCCAGATCTTTCTCGGAACGGGAAGCAGATCCCTTGTTGACTGAATATACATTCGGTCTTTTGGTTGTTACAAAAATAAAAGAGAACCAGGATAAATAAAATCTAACATTCTCTTTCACTGAACCACTTCTGAAAAAAATTCCAACAGCCAAGTCGTCGTGTAGCTTCTTCGTTGCACGTTTATTACAGTCAATCAATCAACAGACGAAGGAGGTATTGAAGGAGGTTGTTGATTATGAAGCCCTACTAAAGTTTTCTTCGAACCCCTAATTATCTTACGCTTATTCACTGCTGGTTCTCGTCTACCACCCTGATTCCCAGTAAGATTTGTCTTTTTCCCTTGCTCTCCTGTCGTTCACCAGACTCACAACTCCTAAAGCCTTGTGACTGATCTAATCTAGGACTATTCTCCTCAAAACTACTCGATTGATAATCCGATCCCCTGCTATCTGAATGTTCAACCTCTATCACTCCCTCCTCACTTTTTCTATTATGGTAAATTCGCATTTGGTCTGTATTAACAGTTGTTCTTCTACCTGCCTTCCAAATTACCACATTATTATTTTGAACACTCAAGACTTTGTAGGGAACTTCAAACTTTGCTTTGAATTTCGCGACTACTTTTTTTCGTTACCGAGCTTACGGGATGCGTTTCCACCAGCACCCAATTATTTACCTTAATATTAACATCGTGCCTCCTTTTTGTAATGCTTCGCCCATTTTTCATGTTTAACTCTAGTATTTTGTCTAGCCTCCTTTAATAATTTTTCAATATTGCCCACCGCAAATTCTTCTCCAACCGACACCATCACCAGTTTTTGAAACGGAGTAATAAGCTTTCTACACAAAAAATAACTCTGCTGGGGTCTTCCCGGTGGTCTCATGAACTGCCGTTCGCAAAGCATAGGCGAACTCACAAGAACTGGTCCCAAGTTTCGTGATTATCATTTATAAAACTGGCAATCATTTGCAAAAGATCACGATTTACTTTTTCCGTTCTATTAGACTGGGGTCACTGTTTTGACATGCTTTATGCCTAATCTATTACATAAATGCTCAAATACTTCGGATATGAATTGGGGACCATTGTCACTAATCATTTTACAGGAGCTCCATTACGCGATATAAAATTCTCAAACAGGTATCTGCAATTATTTTGGCGGAAGCCTTTTTGAGGGGTATCACTTCGATCCCCACTTTGTGAAGTGATCGGTTACTACTAAAATTTATCGATATCATTTGTGTCTCGACGCTGAGTAGGAGCCTAACAAATCTAATGAAACTATTTCATTCGGATAACTAGTAACAATTAGTATTAAACGACCAGCTGGTAACACGCTTTTATAATTAATTTTCTAGCAAATGTCACAAGTCAAAACATATTGAAAAATATGTTTGCGCTTATAGGGATAATAACAAACATCTCTCACTTTTAAATAAGTCTTTTTGTTTCCTAAATGACCTGCTATGGGCTTGTCATGAAATTCGCGCATTATTTCACCTCGCAACGATTGCGGAAAATTCACTCTCAGTTCTATAAGAGTGGTTGCGTATTTCTCATAAATTAACAAGCCGTCGACAATTTTGAAATATCGAGACCAGTTCCCACAGATTGTTGCAGTTGTACTCAGGGTTCTCAAGATATCTATAGATATGACCTAACTCAGGGTCCCTTCGTTGCTCCTTTTCTTTTTAGTTACGTGTATGTCGCGTACGACCTTATCCTACTAAAGACGATAAAAGCCGAAGGAGCGTTACAAACCCGAGCGTGACGTTCATTCATATTTACTATCCAGCAAAACGCGCTAGTAAAGTTATCACTTCAAAAAGTGACTTGGAAAGAGATTAGGAGAATAGCCGGATGTGAGGCTGAAATTTCAAAGCCTCATTGCTTTGACTTCTCAACCATATCTCTAAATGAATAAAGAGGAACAAGACGGACGCGTTTGCTGATCCTCAATCAGAACATTCAGTAAATTGTTCAGTGGTGTGCCGTAACAGACAATAGAAACTGGCTGAGCATTAACCAGGTAGTCTTAAGAGCATTGCAGTGCAGAACATTCTAAAAAAATAGATAGCACTTCTAAGGAAAATTCTACTCATGAACCCGATTTTTTTTTAATGCAAAGCAAACACGCTATTATATAATTACGTAACCGACACTAAAATTTGCATCTTAATGGTGAAGAATTAGTTTTACTTTTACAACTATTCGAATCAAACTATTCGATTATAAATTTCCTAAATTTTTATCTCCAATGTATGTTAGAAGTCCCTCCAATAATTCTTATAATGATTTTTTTAATAAAATATTAGACAATTTTGTTAATCAGAAAACTTAATGTACAGTTACAGTTCCACTTACTATCAATTAATTAATGTTTAAATGTGCATCTTTTTTTAGTAGAATATTTATGTAACTTTTTTCACATTGCCATTTCACGAAAAGTTGTATACATATGTGTGAGTGTGTGTAAAGGTATTTTTACAATTTCTAGTGTCTTTATATATCGTTACAGTACTCCTAAGAATATATGTATCACCATCATTTGAGAGTCATAAAGCAGACGATAAATGAAATCATATTTAAGTCAATCATTATAATAATCAATCAGCATTATGCAAACATTTTTTATTGTATATGTATCATATGACATACACATTAGACAAGGTAACTAGTATTAATACTTTAACAAAACTTGTTATAAACAGCCTTTCGCTTTTTCTTGCTACTAACATTGTGCATATTTAATAATAAAAGCTCATTTAAATATAATTAAAAATTTCTGAAAATCATGAACATGACAAACAATATTTCACAAAATTGTAACCATTTTACTTTGATTCATTTTTAATGAATTATTGAAACATATATAGGACAATTAAAAAGATCAAATTTTTTAAGAAATGCACTTGGAATGATAAAAATTTTTTAAGTGTTTTAAACAAAATTACATTGAATTCCTGATATAAACTATAATACGTTTAAAAAGTTCTGCATTGGTTGAAAACTAAAGTTTCACATACACATGAAAATAAAAAAAAAATATTGATAATAAAAGTAGAAATTTATTTTTATTAACAGGATTATTCTTCAGGAAATACATTTCAAAAAAAATTCAGAGTTGCATATGGTGAGTGAATTATTAGTATCTTAATCTAAACAGAAATTTCTTTAAAATAATTGTTTCAATGGCTTCTTTTTTAGTAAACAAAGAAAAAGATAAAAACAATCCTCCTTAAATATGTTTATTTTACAATGATGTTGGTGTTTCAAACAATTGGGCAGGGTGCGTGCAACACAATTTTCTCGATTTTACTTTTGAAGAAATCATCCAGGACGTTATAAAGTCCATATCGCTGTTGAGTCGTATGACATTAGAAGTTTATTTTTGTTAAAATCCAGAAATAATTTCCAATCACAAACCCAATCAACCTAATATATATGTAAATCACAGTCATCACCTCACGCTTTTTGTAGCACAACAACCGAATGCGCAAATAAAAAAATATTTCTTCTTTGATCAGAGCGCATGGGCAAGTCTAGGAGCAGAGAACTCGCAAATTCACATTGTGGAAATATCTTCATCACATAAGCAGGCTGCAAAACAAGAAAAGAAGAAAAAATAGAATTTCGTTAGGTGTGCATTATACATTAAGATATTATAGATGATCACAAATTATTTTGAAAAATTTTGGGGTAAATGCATTTATAAATAAAACATCAAAATTTTAGTTCGACAGTCAATATTTACATTAAAACTCTTACATAAAAAGTCATCTCCAACATCTACAAATGTATACAAACGTTATCATAATTAAACTTTTACCAACGGATATATAAATACGTACAAAACAATACATAATAACTATTATCTACACTATTAAAATTCGTAGGTAAACAAATGTATCTAATTTATGAGTCCCTATCTTCTCACGAACCGCACGACGCAGAAATCGCCAGATGTACCAAAATTTCGAGAATGATCCGAGGAATATAATTTGACCATTTATATTCCGATATTCCAATTAGTTAAAAAGATATTAATTAAAAACCTTAAAACACATAATTAGTACCATTTTTCACCACCAGGGGACAAGTTCAAAAATTCGGAACTTTTTCAGACGTTCTTAAATCGGATCTAATTTTTTTATGAGACTCAGACAAAAAAAAATTACAGATTCGGAAAGATCATTTACTTTGCCACGATATGGAATAATTTATTTTACAAAATAATATTATATTTTGTATTCTTACGATTTTTTTAAGATGAGTCAAAATCGATAAGTTTTTCTTTCGCGCTAATGAAAAAAAAAATTTACACTAAAAATGTTCATGCTTTTCTCTTTTAGAATCAGTCATTTAGAAAATTTAATGTCAAAAACTGTTTTTTACGATTTTTCAAAAAATACTTAAAATTTTATTTAAATATTTAATAGCTTCTTTATTTATAAAAATAATCTCACGAAACTTTTTTTTTTCATGTGTAGAATATTATACGTAATGTGTATAAAGATTGTTAAAATATCTTAAAAATTACGGTTTTTAAAAAAAATAAATGTGTTTTTCGTCCCCCCCCCTTTTGCGAGAAATATGTAAGCATTACTTTTTTTTTCTGTTTAAAAATTACCGTTGTTTGCAATCGATATATGAAGTTTGAAAGCATTAACTTAAAAATGAAGCCCGAAAAATTTTTTTTTAACTGTAACAAATAACACAATGCGATATTGAACATATCTTCCTCTTATTTTAAAGATCATTTCAAGGCCTTTCCCCACAGGAACATGCAGCGTGGATGTCAAAGGCGCTGTTTATAAACAGGTAGTTTCTAGTTTCGGAACTGAAAAGAGAGGATGTTCAGTTTTGGATTGCGTTATTTGTTAAAGTTTAATTTTTTGCTTCATTTTTAAGTTAATGCTTTCAAACTTCATATTTCGATTGGTTCGAACAACGGTCTCATTTTTAAACAAAAAATGTAACAAAAATAATGATTAAATATTTCTCGCAAAACGGGAAGAAAACGCAAGACACAATTTAAAAGAAAAAACGTAATTTTTAATCTGTAAAAAGATTGAAAAAACTACTTATAAAAATTAAGGGTTTTTTTAAAAAAAATTGTGTTTTTTGGGGGGGAAGGGGTCCCTTTTTGCTAGAAATAATTAAAAATTATTTTTGTTACATTTTTTGTTTACAAATTACCGTTGTTTGCTATAGAAATCTGAAGTTCGAAGGCATTAACTTAAAAATAAAGACATAAAAAAAAACTTTTTATTTTTAATTTGTCACAATTGTGTATGATGTTATTATTTTTTTACAAGTCGCGCGCGACGAAATTTTGCATATAAATAAATGAATTAAAAAAGGTTTATTGATTATTAAATCATATTTCAGAAAATTCTTTGCATTTTAAAAATAAAATAATTACTGTAATTTTATAAATATTTATATTATACTTCATAAATATAATTATTAATAAATAATGCTTTTTGTATATTTTGTTAGGAAAAAAAATTAAATAATATTTTATATAAAAATTAGTTACAAAATTTTTATAAAATGATATACAATACGTTATAAATAAGATAATATATAAATTATTATAATAATACATAAAATAAATTGTTAAAATTATGAATATGTTAGTTTTGTATAACATGCTTTTTTGTCAAATACGTGTTTGAATAATATACTAAACACAGTGGAATGAAAAGGTTAAAATTCAAATAAAATATCAAAATGTTTTTATCAGATCGTTTTTTTTTATTATTCAGTACATGTGTATATATATAGGATTTCTTCCATGTTGTTTTTCTTCTAACTTATATATATTTATATGTTTAATGAAACATTCAAAAGTTCAGAAAAAAGCAATCGTTTCAACAGCTAACTGTAAATTTTTTCTGTAATTTATTACATAAAGAAATTTGATTTTGATATATATATATATTTAAAAGATTATTTCTATTATTTATTTCATTACTAAATGAATTCTTTGTTAAGTAAAAAGTTCATCGTCTATTATTTTGGATCAAAATACATTTTAGAGACATTTTTAAGATAACTATATGTAACGGTTGATTGATTCATGAAAATCTGAAATCTATTTTATTGTTTTAGATTATTAGAAACTAACTATTATTAAAAAATGATGAACGCTTTTTTGTTTGACTCTTAGCACATCAGAATCGTTTTCTTTTTATTGTTTCACATTAATAATTTTTTAATTGTGAAGCAATATTTTTTTTATAAGTCATACATCAAAATTTGAAGCTATATCTTATCTGTGAGAAGGAGGGGAAGATAGAACAATAATTTTACACTAAAAAAAACCGTGTTTGGGCTATAGAGAAGGGAATGAAACCTGTCTTAAATCAAAAATAAGAGGAAAGGAACAAATTTCGAAAAGGGAAATTTTTTGACATAATTCTAGAGATCACTCACATTAAGCGAGTACAAACACACACATAGAAATGCTGGTGTCCTGATGAGAAGAGAAAGCCCGAGCAATGCCGAGTTAAGCGGTGAGGGAGGGGGGTGGAAGTCATTTTGAAAAAGAGTATTAGAAGTGCTGATTTTGTGAAAGAAAGAGAAAATTTATAAAAGTTGAAACAGCCCGTGCAACGCCGGGAAATGCAGCTATTCTACACTATTAAAATCCGAAGGTAAACAAACGTATCTATCCATCTTTGAATTTATGATGCTTTTTCTTCTCCCGAACCACACGACGCAGAAAATCGCCGAAGGTGCCAAAATTTCGGGAATGATCCGAGGAATCCGTTTTGACCATTTATATTCCGATATTCCAGTTAGTTAAAAAGATATTAATTTAAAACCTTAAAACACATAATTAGTACCATTTTTCACCGCCAGGGGACAAGTTCAGAAATTCGGAACTTCTTTTTTCTGACGTTCTTAAATCGCGATCTAATTTTTTTCATGAGACTCAGACAAAAAATAATTACAGATTCAGAAAGATCATTTACTTCGCCACGATATGCTATAATTTATTTTAAAAAATAATTAAATTTTCTATTTTTTACGATTTTTTAAAAATGAGTCGAAATAGATACGTTTTTATGAGTATGATTTCTAAATCGTTCCTTTTGCATTTTCTTTCACGCTAATGAAATAAAAATTTTTACACTAAAAAAGTTCATGCTTTTCTCTCTAAGAATTAGTCATTTAAAAAAATTTAATGTTAAAAACTGTTTTTTTCTTTTTTTACGATTTTTCAAAAAATACTCAAAATTTTATTTAAATACTTAATAACTTCTTTATTTATAAAAAATAATCTCACGGAACTTTTTTTTTCCGTGTGTAGAACAATATTATACGTAATCTGTACAAAGATTGATAAAATATCTTGAAAATTACGGTTTTCTTTTATAAAAAAAAATGTGTTTTTCGTTGTTGTTGTTCCCCCTTTTTGCGACAAATATGTAAGCATTACTTTTTTAAAGCTTTTTTTTAAAAAATTACCGTTGTTTGTAATCGATATATGAAGTTTGAAAGCATTAACTTAAAAATGAAGCCAGAAAAAAATTTTTAACTGTAACAACACAATGCGAAATTGAACATATCTTCCTCTTATTTTAAAGATCATTTCAAGGCTTTTCCCCGCAGGAATATACAGCGTGGATGTCAAAGGTGTGCTTTATAAAACGGTAGTTTCTAGGTTCGAAACTGAAAAGGATATTCAGTTTCGGATTACGTTATTTGTTAAAGTTTAAATTTTTTTTTTTCGAGCTTCATTTTTAAGTTAATGCTATGAAACTTCATATTTCGATTGCAAAGAACGGTCATTTTTAAACAAAAAAGGTAACAAAAATAATGCTTAAACATTTCTCGCAAAAAGGGAAGAAAACGCAAAACACAATTTTTTTTAAAAAAAAAAAAAAAACCGTAATTTTTAATCTGTAAAAGATTGAAAAAATTAATTAAAAATTATGGTTTTTTTAAATTGTGTTTTTAGGGTTTTTTCCCCTTTTTGCTAGAAATATTTAAAAATTATTTTTGTTATATTTTTGTTTAAAAATTACCGTAGTTTGCAATAGAAATTTGAAGTTCGAAGGCATTTACTTAAAAATAAAGACAGAAAAAAAAAACTCTTTTATTTTTAATTTGTCACAATTGTGTATGATGTTGTTGTTATTTTTTTTACAAAAGGACAAAACTTTGCATGTAAATAAATGAATTAAAAAAGGTTTATTGATTATTAAATCATATTTCAGAAAATTACTTTGCATTTTAAAAAATAAAATAATTACAGTAATTATATAAATATTTATATTATACTCCATAAACATAATTATTAATAAATAATACTTTTTGTAAATTTTGTAAGAAAAAAAACATTAAATAATATTTTATTTAAAAATTAGTTACAAAAATTTTATAAAATGATATACAATACGTTATAAATAAGATATTATATAAATTATTATAATAATACATAAAATTATTGTTACAATAATAAATATGTTAGTTTTGTATAATATATACCTTTTTTAGTCAGATACGTGTTTGAAACTTTTACTAAACACTGTGGAATGAAAAAGGTTAAAATTAAAATAAAATATCAAAATGCTTTTATCTAATCGTTTTTATATATAAATATATATAGGCTTTTCCCCAATTTTTTTTTCTATCTTATATATATATATTTATATGTTTAATCAAAACATTCAAACGTTCAGAAAAAAAGCAATCGTTTCAATAGCTACCAGTAAATTTTTCTTTTTTTTATTACTTATAGAAATAACATACATATATATATATATATATATATATATATATTATAATGATTATTTATATTATTTATTATAAATAATTATTATATTAATTAAAAAATTTTTTTCATTACTAAATGAATCTTTTGTTAATTAAAAAGTACATTGTCATTATTTTGGATCAAAATACATTTTGAGACATTTTAAGATAACTATATGTAACGGTTGATTGATTCATGAAAATCTGAAATCTATTTTATTGTTTTAGATTCTTAGAAACTAACTATTATTAAAAAATGATGAACGTTTTTTTGTTTGACTCTTAGCACATCAGAATCGTTTTCTTTTTATTATTTTTACATTAATAATTTTTTAATTGTGAAGCAATATTTTCTTTTATAAGTCATACGTCGAAATTTGAAGCTATATCTTATCTGTGAGAAGGAGGGGAAGATAGAACAATAATTTTACACTAAAAAAAACCGTGTTCGGGCTATACAGAGGGGAAAGAAACCTGTCTTAAATCAAAAATAAGAGGAATGGAACAAATTTCGAAAAAAGGAAATTTTTTGACATAATTTTAGAAATCACTCACATTGTGCGTGTACAAACACACACACAGAAATGCAGGTGTTATGAGGAAAAGAGAAATCCGAGCAATGCCGAGGTAAGCGGTAAGGGGGTGGGGGGTGGAAGTCATTTTGAAAAAGAGTATTAGAAGTGCTGATTTTGTGAAAGAAAGGGAAAATTTATAAAAGTAGAGAAAACCCGTGCAACGCCGGGCCATGTAGATAGTTCATTTTTAAAAATTGATAAATTTAAAAAACAAATTGATATTTTATTTCCTATAAAAAGACAAAAGTATTCCGATTTTTTTCTTTCTTTATGCGATGAAACACTGCAGATAAATTTCTCATTTTGAGCTTGACAATTTTTAGAAAATTCTCAGATTTGTTAAGAGAAATAAAATATTATTTTTATAATATAGCATATTAAATTTTTCAAAATGATATCCAAACAATTTATACTTTTTTCCAAAATATACAGCTTTACAAAAATTTAGTGCATGATTGCATACGTGTATATAAAAATCCAGAAAAATTCCTTATTCTTAACAAAAGGCATTAATTAAAAAAATGTATTTTAAAAAATTATATGTAGTAAAACTTGAAGGCACTTATCAGGGCCGGCTCTAGCAGCTTTGCCACCCTGGACAAAAAAGGAAAACGCCGCCCCTTCTCCAAAACAAAAAATTATAACTAAAAAGTATAAATTTTTCACATAGACACACACCAATAAAAATACTTCTTGTGAACAAAAAGGCAACATAACAATATATATATTTATAAGTAAAAAAATATTAAATAATTTGAAATTAAGGACATAATTACATGTTATTCTTTCAAACGAGTAAAATGTAAGAGAATAAATCATCCATTTCAGCCGGCCAATTCCTTCGAAAAAGATTTTACTGATGGTGGGGATCTCACAAGCGTTTATTTTAACTTATACTAAATACACTTGTGACGGACTTTACGTGATCTTCTATTAATCCTCTTGGGGAATCTTAAGGTCCAGCAATTGAGTTATTTCACAGCCATCTCTCTCAAGAAGAAACCTTGATATGCAGATTAGGTTGTGCATATATATAGTGAAAATTTAGTAATCGTAAGGAGAAGGAAAAGCAACTGAGTTGCTGAAAGCAATAATGTTACGGTAAGGATTGGAATTTAGACGCGTGATTATAGGACGGGCTTTAGCTATTAAAATAAATTAAGGAAGTTCGGATTCTTAATATAACTAGGAGCAAAGTTAAGCTATTAGGATTTCATGCGCTTATTCACATAGGGTTTTGAGCTATCGTTATAAAAATCTAAAATTTCCTCTGTAGTTGGCTTGTCTTAGATTATTATATTTGGTAATAATAAATTGGATTTTTCTCATGACTAGTTTGGGTCATCAATCTTTACCCCCTACAGATTTAGGTCGAGGAGATGAAGAGATGGTTTCCACAGGTGGTCGGCCATTGCACACTTTAGTCTAAAATACACTACTGGCAATTAAAATTGCTACACCGAGAAGGCGACATGCTGCAGACGTGAAACTTAAACGACAGGAAGAAGGTGCTGTGGTATGCAAATGATTAGCTTTTCAGCACATTCAAACAAAGTAGGTGCTGGTAGCGACACCTACAATGTGTTTAAATGAGGAAATTGTTCAGCTGGTTTATCATACACAAATTGCATTTGAACGTTGTTGCTTGGTGAAAAGTTATTGTGATGCCTCGGGTAAAAAACAGAAATGCATACCAGTAAGTACGCTTAGGACTTTAATATAGGTCGAATTGTAGCGTACCTGGATTGCGGTTTACCGTATCGCAGATTGCTGCTCGAGTCGGTCGAGATCCAATGATTGTTCGCAGAATATGGAATCGATGGTTTCAGGACGGTAATACGGAACGCCGTACTGGATCTCAACGGTCCCCTATCACAAGCAGCCGAGAATACAGGCATATTACCCGCATTCCCTTAATGGATCATGCAGTCACATCACGAGCACTGAGTCAATAATTGGGGTCGTTTGCAAGACAACAAATTACTGCATGAACAGTTCGAGGACGTTTGCATAGTATGGACTCTCAGCTCGGAGACCATGGTTCCGGTTACTCTTGACGCTGCATCCCAGACAGGAGCGTCTTCAATGGTGAAATCAACAATGAACCTGGGCGCACGAATGGCAACAGGTCCTTTTTTTAGATGAATCCAGGTTCTGTTTACAGCATCAGGGTGATCACATCCGTATTCGGTGCCACCTAATCGGTAGCATCGTGGTGAACGCACATTGGCAACGTGCTTTCATCATAGTCATACTGACCCATCACGTTGCATGATGGTATGGGGTGCTTTTGGGTACACGTCTCGGTCACCTATTGTTCACATTGACAGCACTTTGAACAGTGCACGTCACATTTCTGGTGTGTTACGATCCGTAGCTCTACACTTTATTCGAGCACTGCGAAACCCTACGTTTCCGCAGGAAAATGCACGACCGCATGTTACCTGTATTGTACAGACCTTCCTTGATAAAAAAAAATGTTAGGTTGTTTCCTTGCCTGCGCGTTCACCAGATTTCCCCCCAATAGAAAACGTATGGTCCATGGTTGCCGAGCGACTGGCTTGTCACCATACGGCAGTCACTACGCTTGATGAGCTGTGGCACTGTGTTGAAGCTCAATGGGCATATATACCTGTACATGTCATCAATCTCTGTTTCATTCAATGCCCAGGCGTATGTGCTGTTATTATTGCCAGAGGTGGTTGTTCTGAGAACTGATTTCTCAGGATGGCCAATAGTGTAAAACACCTCCTATGGCGTTCTACCTACTAAAAACTCTTATTGCAGCTGTCCTCTTTTGGATAGCTAACACCGGACATCGTATGAGGGAAAGGAATGTCCGTTGCGCCCCCACTTCAGGATTTGGGGAAAAGTACTAGTGAAACATATCAAATTTCATTGTGTAACATATACTCCCGCCTTGAACACTTCAAGCTTCAACATAAAAGAAAACTGATATTAAACAGAGTTCAAAATAAGGAAATAAGATAAATTAAATGAAACACAAAAATTCACAACCAATAATATTTCAGAAAATATATTGAACTTTTTATCGCAGAAAAAAATATTTTCCAAATCGCCCTTAAAATTTGCCCCGACAGGGGTCCGGTTTGTCCGGCCCTAGAGCTGCCCCTGCACTTATAAGCTGCAATATGTAGATTAAAAAGAAAATATTAAATTATATAATAAATAAATAATATAAACTAATGAAATTAGGCTAAATATGAATTATAAAAATATCATCATAATTAATTAATGTAAAAAAATGTTCTAACTCTGATGCCGGAACTTTCTCCCACATGACACACACAAAAGACTTTTTTCCATGTTATTCTTTGTCAATATAGGTGTTTTTCATTCTTTTAGAGAAGATAAATAACTAATGCAGATTAGATATTGCAAAACATCATGAATGCTGTTTTCCCAGCAATGAACTTGAAAGAAAAGATAATGATAAGATGATGAACCAGAAATTGTGATCGGGGTTACCCGATGAGTGACTTATTGCCTTTGACAACAAATTCGACAAAAATTACAAGTCCAAGGAACTTTCGAGAAGTCTGTGGGATCAACCGTAGTGGAAAAGAATGTTTAAGAGACGTAGGTCAAGTGAGTCTAGATCAAAGTTCCGTCTCGTGCGTGGACTCTAATAAGAGGTCGAGATTTTTTTTCTATCTGAATTCCCTGTAGTGGAATTGTTAAAGAGAGGCGATTCTAGAGAACTGTGACGTCTCTCGCGTACTTCTGCTAACATAACTCCTATGTTCTTTGACGGCCACGATTAATGGCAAAACCTTTCCAACCCAATACCAAGAAGATAAACGAATGTAACATGTAAATGAGATATACTTTAAAAGGATAGAAGCTTTGATGATAAGATATAGCGCGGCAAGTTTAGAGATAGCTTAGTGTGGAATCTTTCAGATCAAGAGTTAGCAGTCCGATAGCTTTGGAAGGAATAGAAGTCCATTGTAAAGAAGTTGGAATCGTCGTATATAAAGTGACATTAAAGATATCTCTCAATCACTGTAGGAAGGAGATCTGCAAAAAGGTAATATTTGGTATAGGTAGTTAGATGAATCGGTTTATTTATTATAATTAAGATAAAGGATCTAGTTGCGTGATCTGACTTAAATACAAGGTTTAATTGGGTGTTAACTCTCACTTTAAATAAAGTTGTCAAATTAGAATTAAGTAATATAAGTTATTCTTAATAAAAGTTGTATTAAGAACTACTATGTCTCATCATTTTGATAATCCCACACCTCTAGCTTACGCGGATCCGGAACGACATAGTCATCACAGGATGGCTATGTCGCAATGGCGCCCGAACGTATATAATTCTGGGTTAGGTAATGTAGGTGGAAGTACTGTACTACCTGAAATGTATTTTTCAGGGGCAGAGAATATTGCAGAGTTTATTGAAACAATTGAGAATAACATACAGTTACTTGAAATCCCAAGTAATCTGTCATGTGCTTACTTAAAAAGTCATCTCAGGGAAGGGCTCAAGATTGGTATTCGATATTTGGATCGGTGTTAGTGCAAAATACAGCCACGGATTTCGCGCAGCTCAAGGCTGAATTAGCGAAAGCTTTTCCCGCGGTCAAAAATAAGAAAGAATTGCAAACGCAATTCTACGCGTCCCAGCAGGGAAGAAATCAGGAACCATCTGATTTTGTTTACAAATTATTAAAAATAGAGAGAAGTTTAGAATTAGGAATGTCCCAAGCAGAGTTAGTGGGATCATATTTTGGGTTCGACTCGAACCACAGATCCAAGATTATGTGGGAAGTGAGAAATCCACAAAACACGATACAACTTTTAGAAGTCTTGGCTAAATTCGAAGAGAGAGATATTCTTGCAAATTAAAAGGTTCTCAGAACGATACAATATAGAAAGACGAGGTCAAACGCATCGGATGCCTAATTTTGATGCTAATGGTAGAAACTGGAGGAATTTGAAATAGGACGTAGACCAAATAACAGTAGAAATGATTTTTACGAGAGAATAGCTGTCAAAGTAATAGAGGGTTCGAGAGGAATAGGCTTTTAAATACCTGATCAAAGATTCAACAATAGTTACTCACTCGAAATGAGCGAAATGATAATTTTTAATAGAGGGGACCGTAGAATAGGGGTCTTCGAGTGAAAATTTCAGTCGTGAGGCGATAGGATGCAAAGGGGACGATTAAATATTGTAGTTGTTAAAGATCAACCTCAAGAGGTGTCGACAAGAGAGATAATTAGGCTTTCTCCGATATGTATATCACCCTCGTAGGTTCCCCTTTACGTTCCTATTTTTATTAAATAACACATTTTTGAAAGCGCTATGGGACACCGGAGCAGATAAATCATTTATATCGGAAGAAATATATAGAAAATATTTTTTCATAAGCAAATTAAAAAATCTTGTTTCAGGGTAATAACAGCACAGGGTGCGAAATGCCAAAACAGGGGATTGTAGACTGAATATTCGGATCAGAATTCGAAAGAAATTGGTCATTTCATGTGTTGAAGGATTTAGGAATACCCATGGTATAGATTTTATAAGTGGGTCAAAAGATAGTATTAGATTTGATCAAAAATCGTTGAAAATTCCAGATTCTCAAATAAATAAGGTGGTTAACCAATTAAAATATGTTGAGATAGATTTATCTAAGACAAAATTGGGGAGGTAGAAAACAAAACTACAAAATTTGTTTAGTAGTTTTAAAGGGTTATTTCTTTGACAAACCAGGTCTTGTACCATGTTTTATACCATGAAATTGACACGGAAGATAACCCACCAGTAGCTTCATACCATATAGTATGACCGCACTAAGCGCGGCAATAATAGATTTTCACATACAAAAAAATGTTACAAGAGGAAACGATTAAGTTCAATTCAATCCCCATACGTCACCCATGTTGTGTTATGCAAGCAGTAATGGGTTACCACCGATAACTTGGAAGCGGCTATATTTGCAGACTATCGAAAATTAAATTCGATCACAAAGTATCCGCGATATCCCTTTACCGTTAATAGATGATTTATTAACGAACACATGTACCATATACAACAATAATGCCCTGATCTAAGAAGTGGGTACTTTCAAATGGCAGTAAAACCCCAGTGATATTGTTAAGACCGCATTTGTAGTAAAAAGTGGCACTTATGCTTTCAAGCGGATGCCATTTCGGTTTATCAGGAGTAGCCCCCCAATTTTCAAAAGGCAATTGACATAATCCTAAAACCGGCAGGATAGCGAAATTTGAGTGTTTATATGGACGATGTGATAATCGCACTCATCATTCACTCACCATGTTGAACAACATTTGAGGGGAAGTTTCGTTGTTGCTAAAGGATGCAGGATTGACATTAAATAAGGAAAAGTGCAAATTTGGCTGCGATGAATTGAAATATTTAGGATTAATTATTAGTAAAAGAAGGAATTAAAACGGATGAGAGTGCTGTTAGAGCTATACAAGAGATGAAACCGCCCCGTAACTCAAAAGAGGTGTCCAAGTTTAGGTGGTATGTCCTCGCGTGGTACGCGAAATTTATTAAAATTATGCGGATATTTGTGAGCCACTTATAATCTTAAAACGAAAATTTAAAAAAAATTTGTCTGGTCCAATGCAGGGCTACACAAAAGGCATTCGAAGAGGTCAAGGAGGCGGTAACAAAAGCGCTAGTTTTAAAATTACCAAACTTTCAGGAGCCATTCGAGTTATTTACAGATGCCAGCTCGATTGGTTTAGAGCAGTAATTAACCAACAAAACAGACCTGTGGTATTTGCGTCACGTACACTGAACAACGCAGAAAGGAATTATACAGTAACCGAAAGAGAATGTCTATAGTAGTATGGGCGTTGAACAAATTTATAGAACATATTTAGAATATTACCCATTAAGGTAATAACGGATCACGCCGCCTTAACACGCCTAACACATGGGCAAAAATTTGTCGAGTAGGATGTGATTAGATGGGCACCCTAAGTTAGCAGAATTCAATATAGAATGGGGAAATATGACAGAACTCAAAATGCAGTGGCTGGCCCTTTCAAGGAATCCCGTGAAAAGTATAATTGAGATAAAATTAATTGTGCCAATCAGGATTTAGTACTTACTTCGCGGGAACAATTAATAATGCATCAGAAAAATGACCCAGAATTAGGGTCATATCTTATAGATATTTAGAAAACCCGAAGATAACTCTCGGTTAATGTAACGATAGAATTGTCCCACGATTTCGTTTAATTGAAGGATTGTTATTTTATGCGAAACACGCAACGTCATTAGGTGAAATGCGTATACATTCCAAAATCTTTAAGGAATGAAATAATGAGAGAATTTGACAAGCCAATAGCTGGACACATGGAAAGTATTTAAAACGTATCATAAAAATTCGACGCTTGTTATTTCCTCGTACATGAGAAAATTCATTGGATCAATATGTTCCCTACATGCCATATGTGCCAAGTTAATAACTATAAAAACGCGTTACCAGCTGGTCGATTAAATCCAATTATATCAAATTATCCGAATGAGATAGTGACGTTAGATTTGTTAGGCCCGTATCCTATATCGAGAATAAGACGTAACCGCTATATTTTTAGTATTAACCGATCATTTCAGCAAATGGGCTGAAATTATACCTCTTAAAAAGGTCTCATCTCGTATAATAGCGGACATTTTTGATAACTTTATATATCGCGTTATGGAGCCCAATAAAATTAATAAGTGATAATGGTCCCCAATTTATATCCGAAATTTTTGAGCACTTAAGAAAGATTAGGCATAAGGTATGTGAAGACTGCTTTCAGACATCGACCACAAGCAAATCGGACTGAAAGAGTTAATCGAGATATAGTGCAAATGATTGCAAATTATGTTAATGATCAACACGATACTTGGGATCGCATGTGAGTTTGTTACGCTATTCGTGTACGGCGGTGAACGAAACAACGGAAAATCACCTGCTGAATTATTTTTAGGTCGAAAATTGATTGGCCACCATTTCAAAACTAGTTATGATATCGGAAAGTTCAAATCGTAAAATATTGAAAAGAGCTTTTAAGGAAGCTGGGGACTAAGTACGAAAATTAAACAGTGGTGTTGTAAAAATATTATAATAGACGCAGAAAGACATGCTAAAATAGTGTAAAACATTGGTCTTACAGTGAAACACACCCTGTAAGTTCAGCAGCCAACAGTATGTAAGCAAATTTAAAACAAAAATTTGAGGGACCTTATAGAGTATTAGAAGTTAAAAATTATAATAATATTGTAATATGGAAATAAGGAAAAGATTACCTGAAAGTTAACGCGGTGACTCTAAATAAGAATATATCATAGGAAATGTGACGAGGCTAGTCGAATTAGGAACAGGTATCCCAAATAGTGGCAAAGACCAAGTCAGAAACCTGTACTTCGGGAAAGCGGCAACAAGGATTAAAAGGAGTCACAATATGGGAAAGAAAATCTAAGGAAAGTTCGTGTTAGAGGCGACGCCAATCAAAATCAATATAAAAATACAGAGAGGACCCATAAAACAAATCTCACTGGTCAGATCGCTTCCTAGTTCATTTTGGGAATGAAAGTAAAACAAAGGATAAGGAATAATAGGGTATTAAAAGATCTACAATGTCAGGGGCAAGTGGACCACAAAAAGAAAGTGGCAGTGAGTAGAACCCAATAATACAAACAAAAAGAACTTTTTTCATCCAGTACTATTTCTAGAGATAGAAAGAAGAGCAGAAGAGAAATCAACTGAAGTTCCATATGAAAAGTGAACTACAACCCCAAGCCACGACGGAGAACAGAAAGCAAACTGACCAGCCAAGGAGACAACAGGGAAGTCAAGGAAGGGACGACAAGAGATTACAAGCCCCACAAACAAGCAAAAACAAGAAATTCCAGTACAACCGAGAAAGCAAGAGCGGCGTAGAATCATCGTTGGTGCTAAATGGTTGAGAACACATATAAAAATCAGGTTGTATTGTTTCATTTTTTATGATCTTCCAAACAAGTGGTCGGAAGAATTATTGCAAAGAAAGAAGTCTCGGGCGGTGCTTAAAAGTTTATAAGCTGTCAAACAACTACAATGAGTGTTTATTTAATTTGGAACTTTGACTTGTTAAAAATTTTTTTCTGGAGAAAACATTTGTAATTGCGGTAATATTTGTTTTGCTTCGATGTATGACTTCGTGTAAGATGCGAAAAATTGGTTATTTGTTATAATAGTTTATTGAAAAATGTTTGTAATTGTATCATGTATATATATATGTTGTTGTATTGTTACGTATTATGAGGCATCTGGTTCAGGGAAAAGTGGCGTAGTCAGGGCACTAACAATAATACAAATGATGCAGCGGCTCATTGGGAGTTTTGGAACCAGATGTGGGAATGGAGATGAAAATTTATTGTGATATACAAATAATATAATAAATAATTGTGAAATTAATTGATATTATGTGTAAAATTACAAATTAAACAATGACTCAAAAGTTTTCATTTCAGGGAGACTGACCCTGAAAATTATAACTTCAATGTTAGAAAGGGAGCGGAAATTCCAGCCCATGCAGTGTTGATAAAGATGCAAAGATTGTCTGCGCAATCCAGAAAATTTTTTTAGGAAAATTTAAGTGTATAGCGTTATTTTAAGTGATTGTATGTTAAAAGCGAGAGGGCATGAATTAAAAACAGTAATTATTAATGTTGGCCTAGTTATTGTATAAAGATTGTCACGAGTTTAAATTTAAATGAATATTAAATTTAATTCTAAGATGAGTAATGAAAAATTAAAAGTCAAGATAAATATTGAAATTATAAAAGTTAAAATGAGGATTTAAAGATTAAAATTTCAATAAAATCAGAAAGGAAGAAATTCAGAATTTAGACATGTAATTTATTAAGGGCATTGAGAACCCCGCAACCACGTTTTTCTTGAGTGGGTTAGACGTCTCTCGCGTCCTTCTGCTAACATAACTCCTATGTTCTTGACGCATTACGATTAATGGCAAAACCTTCCAACCCAATACCAAGAAGATAAAACGAATGTAACATGTAAATGAGATATACTTTTAAAAAAGGATAGAAGCTTTGATGATAAGATATAGCGCGGCAAGTTTAGAGATAGCTTAGTGTGGAATCTTTCAGATCAAGAGTTAGTATCCGATAGCTTGGAAGGAATAGAAGTCCATTGTAAAAGAAGTTGGAATCGTCGTATATAAAGTTACATTGCATATCTCTCAATCACTGTAGGAAGGAGGGACTGGGCAAAAAGGTAATATTTGGTATAGGTAGTTAGATGAATCGGTTTATTTATTATAATTAAGATAAAGGATCTAGTTGCGTGATTCGACTTAAATACAAGGTTTAATTGCGTTAAATCTCACTTTAAACAAAGTTGTCAAATTAGAATTAAGTAATATAAGCGTTATTCTTAATAAAAGTTAAGAACTACTATTATGTCCATCATTTTGATAATCCCACACCTCTGGGGAAGCACAAGTGGATCGTAAACGACATAGTCATCACAGGATGGCTGGGTGTCGCAGAACTGTAAGGCTTTGGTTTATAAAAGAGTCCGTTTTCAGCTGCTGTAGCCAATCTGTTATATTATTTTTTGCAAATACCGATTTTTGTCTTCGCAGTCATCTGGTTTGTCCTAGTATATTAATAAATGGATCTTTGGGGATCATTATAATTATGTGTCACTCTCTATAAGGCATAGAAATTTAATTAAGAAGTATTTATTACATATTGAGAGTGAAAGTGATATGCATGGTGTAAGAGCGAACTGGCATGTGTTAACTTACAAGTTGTAAATAATATTACAAAAAAAGTTACTTATGATAGAAAGGTATTATTATCTATCAGAGTAACAAGATTTAAATAATTCTGTTATTTTTATCTTGCCTATCCACCTATCTATATTTGCTTACATTTCAGTTTTAGAAATAACAATAGAATCATGCAAAACATTTAAGAGATCTATAGTTTTTTTTTCCTTTCTTCGTCATTTTAAAGTTCAGTAACTTTGGCGATTATAACAAAAAAAACTGTTTGAAGAAAAGATTTTTTGCCAAACTAAGCTATACATAAAGAAATACTTACAGTAGGTAATCTCCCTAAAGTTAGTTCAGCCATTCTAAAACTTACTACTCAGAACTTTACTGAAAAAGAAATAAAATTGCATCAGAAATCACAAGAAAATATAAAAGTTGATCATGTTTGCAAATTGAAAAAATGTGATAGTTAAGATTTTGCTGATTCCTAATTCATGCAATATAGTTGCAGAAAGTTGAGTAACAATATTTCATATATTCATTGTCTGCCTCTCGAACATAAATTTAAAAACTCTTGGTCGTAGTTTTCTTACAAATCTTTATCCATTAAAAATTATATCTCTTTTTATTAATTTCAATGCAGCTGTGCAATTTTTTAAGCTCATAAGTATGATGAAGGAATGCATGTCTTGCAGATATAAGAACGGCGAAATGGAAACGTCTCCGCTTCCTTTGAGTTAAACATTTCCTAACTGATTGGAAAATAATAATTTTTTAAAAGAATTTATTTTTTATAAACGCTCACTCCAGCAATGAATCTTTAATTTTTCAAAACATTTTAAAAATTCACTTATTTTCATGATTTCTATAAACTGAAAAATTTTAAGTTTCTTCAAATATAAATAAACAAAGATATTGGTAGTTACTAACTGTGAATTTCAACATATTAAAGCCATTTTGTAGTTCTTTCTGGAGAAAAGTGTTAGAAGAGATATCATAAAATTTTAAAAGCTATTAATAATAATCGAATAATAACTCAGAATTAATAATAATCAACCAAGCTTGAACTTGAATTAAAAACAACATAACTGAAAATGAAAAATATGAGAGTTGAAATGAAAATTCGTGAATACAAAGAAGATATTAAGTTTAAAATAGCATGCAATCCTCAATAAATTACAAATTTGGGTTTTTTTTTTAAGAAGTACCTTTTTCAAAACACATTTAACACGAAATTGAAGAACTGAAATATTTTTTCATGTTAAAAGAATTTCGTGTTGAAGGATATTGAAAAAAAAAAAACATACATTGAACAAAATTAAGTATTTTTATTTATATAGATAGGTATATATATCCTGTATTTAATAAAATCAATGAAATAAAAGCATTCATAGGAAATTAGTGGAATTTAATACAAAATTTTCAAGATTTTTGAATAGTAAAACATTTATTCAGTTTTTGGAAAATAATCTGATATTTTTCTTTATATTGTCTTTTTTAGCATCAAATTCTCAACAAATTGTTCGAAGTCATCCATTTTGTTATACATTTCATAACAGGAATACGCGTCTAAATAACTGCGCATACTTTTCATTATGTTCCTCATTTCGAATGAAATACAAAAAGGCTTTATTCATTTCATTTTTGTCGGCGGAATCTGCATCAATGTTATCTTTTGAGCTTTGAAAAAAATTCCAAACTGCTTTTGCGTATCATAATATTGGGGCTGTACACACATTATCACCCTCAACAGTAACGAATTTTTCCGATGATTCAGTAGGACTGTCCAGTAATGCAGAACTCTCTCAAACATTTCATTAAATTTTTTCTCAGTTTCAAACTCACTGATTTTTACTCACAGAGCGATGTACTTGTTGCACAATTTAAAGTGAGTGAATATTCACATCGCACACTGTTAAGCTATACGAGGGCTTTTGGCGTCGGACCACGTAATTTTGAACCATATGTCAAGGAGACTGTACAACACCTGAGCTGGCAATTTCAGCAATTTAAATTTATTTTCCTAAATATTTTTTTACATGAAATGCAGTTCTTTTAAATTTAATTGTTTCAACTATTAATATTTTAATGCTTAGGGGAGGAGGACGTTTAAAGAGCAAAGCGTATTTCAAAGTTCAATCTACGCTTTATACCGAAAGGAGATGAAGATTTCAAAAGACGTCATAAGCTCCATACACAAAACACTAACCTTGTTAACTCCCGATTTTTCAACTGATAATAAGCAGTAAGCGAATTAATAAAAGGCACGGAAGATCACATTAAATCTGAAAAACTTTCATTTTATTAATCCTTACTGAATGATTTAACGGTAGCTTACATAGCATTAAATAAAAATAGCAATTTTTTCTTAACACTAAAATTACACTAAAACAACATGGCAGCTTCTAGCAGATGTTTCAGATAATTCTAAGCCACAAATAAAACTGGAAGCAAATTTATAAACACCTACATAGCGCAAAGAGGGATTTTGATTTCATATAGTATAATGTAACACTAAAACCATAAGATAACAGAAATGTTGCTTAAAAACACACGGTGAAAAAGAAAAATCTTTTCTAACTTTGATACTCAACACTTCACTAACCTCCATGAAAAGATTAATTTCATAATTATTTAATTAATGTAAACTTTAAAAAGTATTCTGTGTTGGAACTGAATCATATTTAAGAATGAAGAATTTACGTTCTGTTCTAGAAACAGCAACAAATGTTGCTTGAATAATTTGTTTAAAATTTTTTTTTCGCGTTTATAATGTTAACCACTTACAGGACCATTTATTTTATTTTATAGTTGATTTCTATAAATTAACTTTATTAGACTACATAATTCTATTTTGTGAATCTAGTTAACAATCGGATTTAATTGATTCACTATATTCAGTTTAAGAAGCTGAAAATGCCTAAAAATGAAACATTTGTATTTTATCCCGATTTTTTCAATTTATGATTTATTATGAAATGTGTGATATACAACGCTTATCACAGACAAAATTTTTATTTTAAATTTCTTAAAGAGAATGTGTGGTAACTTGATTGTGTAACAATAGCACAAGTCAACAAAAAGTAAGTATTGGATCAGAAAAAAATTGAAACTGGCTGAAAATAAACCTAAAATGAATTTTGAGTAATGTTTTCAGAATAAAATATTGTATGATTTGATATGGAATCAAATTCTATACGCGACATTCTAAAAATATTCAAAAACGTATATGTCTATTAAGAATGCAATTGATAGTTCTTTTAAAACTTTATTCATTGATACATGGAAATATATCGTTATAAGTATTTTGTAAACGTATTTTAATGTTATGGTTTGTAGACTTTGCATTTATATTAAAAAAATCTCACGATACTTTTAAAAATTCAAAATAAATCAATAGAAAAAAAAATTTAAAATCTATCCATACTTTACAAAGTATTATGTTTATTATCTTGAAAAATTTCGGTACTTATACGCTGTACCATCGACGAACTCGTCAAATGAAAATCCTCACATAATAATACGATATACAGCCAATGTGGAAAACTATTCCTGCATTCACAAACACAATAACTTCGTTCGTACATAAATACTGTTTCATACTGTGTAAAATATTAAATTATATTTAAGTATCTTTTTTTTTTTCCTTTTTAACCAATTTTCAATTGACAATTTAAATTATACAGTAATTATAGATATTGTTTAGTTTGAAAATTCTATTCCATATTATTATCGTCTGCCCTAATTCTCTTAGTAATTCAAGTAACTTAAATTTATCTGATTACTGAATTTATTTAATATCATAAATCGTTTGTTGCTTGCTGGCATCTTTGTACTATTCTAAACATGTCTGCTTTTTTATTAGTCGAGAAAAAATTTCAGAGCGTAATCGCTGCAATTAAATTCATATTTATTTGTAATAATTTTCGTGCTTCTTTTGAAATATATTATCATTCATTGGAAATCTTCCCCTAACTTCAGAGATGGAAAATGAAAATCGTATGTGGATAAACTACAAGCTAGTATTCGCAACGACTGCATTTGGAGATCTCTTTGAATACTTTTAAATTAGTTGATGTATAAAGCATAAGTAAGTAAAAAATTCAATACACATTTTATTTTATGCAGCTAAATTACAGCAATTCTACCATTCCTAGTGAATGAAGTTACATATATCATATGTGCCTACAATAATACATTTTTCCTTTTATACACAATGTAGAACTTCTGAATTTTTTAGTTTACATTAAATTTTGAAGGGGAAAAAATAAAATTACGCATGGCAAAATATAAAAAGGAAGGAAAAATAATTTCATTATGTAGTTTTATACCACTATAGTAATGTCTGTATTTTAGTAATGTTCGTTATATAAATCAAATCTGTCTCTCTTCGCGCGCGGTTCAAAAAAATTTTTTATTTAAAATGGGACGGAAAACTATCCAGACAATATACTACAGTCCGCAATACTACTGGGCAAACCAAAATATGTGCCTAAATACACCGATAAGATAGCATCATAAATTAACGATCTGTTAAGTCTTTATGCTAAAAACATATACTCTAAAAAATTAAATATTTCTCTCGAAATACAGTGGGCCACAAAGTGTTCGTACACTTGCAGTTTTATAAAGCCTAATGTTTTCGACTAATAAAAAAAAGTAATATATTGTAATTTTTATGAATATCGAAATTTAGGTTTTAATGGAATGACATAATTCTACCTTTTAAAATAGTATATATTTTTTATTACTAAAAAAATTACACAAAAGCTCCTCAGTAGTTCTAACAAAAATCCTAAACTCAGCTTCTTTAAACATTGTATTTCAAGCGAACTCTGGGATATCGTGCAGGTAGTAGCGCCAAGCTGCTGCTTGGTGTTCGCCAAGATGTATGATAATATTACAATAAAGGTTTACCTTATTATTTTTATCATCTGTCGATGTCGTTGCCAGCGTGTGTTTCATATATTGGGAAATAACTTTTTATTCGTGTTTTCCCGCTGTAACCCTTTTACTCCCTCAGACGATTTCTTAAAAAATTTAACCATTAAAGAAATTTCTTCACTCCTTGCCCTGTATAATTCTGGGCTATTTTCGAGTATGATATTTCAAAATGAGTGACTACTAAAATATTTTTCTGAAAATACAAAAGTTGTGCTTTTTAATTATCGCTATACATCGTTTATTTTCGTTAAAAAAAAATTTTTTTTACGTTTTTGTTCGATGAAATTCGTTGATGAACTTATGAAGGTGTCATTGGCACGCCACTGCTTTGTAACTGATATTCTCAATTAATTTTAACATTCATTATGTAATTATTTCATTCATAATGAAAAAAAATGCAATTATTACTATGTGTAATAATCATATAATATTCATTATATATAATTGTTTCTTTTAGCATTTATTTATAAATAGTATTACGCGTATTTTGTTATTAATAATTAATATCGTTATTTATTTATAAGTATTATTTAATTATAATTTATTATTTAATTATAATTATTATCTTACTTATTTATAATTATTATCTTATTTATTTATAGCTATTCTTATGTTGTTTATTTAGTTATGTATTACGAGTTCTCTTATGCATTATTTTTTTGGTTTTTACAATTCGACGATTATTCTTTTTAATAATTACTATTTAGTTATATTATATGATTATTATTATTTCTAATAACCGTTATAAAATCGTACTATATGAATATCCTAATATATATCATAAACGCGAAAGTTTGTTATATATAATTACGATTAAATAATATAAGATTATATGTTGCTTATAATACTATTATTAGTACATGTTACTTATTATCCATTATTTATTGATTGATCTAGGTTATTCTCAATCTCTTCCTATATCCTTTATTTGAAATACATTTCAATGTATTTCAAAACATTTTTTTAAGTTATTGTGTATCTATCGTTAAATTACCGCTAGGTAGCCATATTGGATTTCATTCCAGAAAAAATTTGGTGATTATGCGCGCACCCTTTTCATTACCCCGTTATAAAATTTTCCATTTAATCTTTTTTTAATTTCTGCACTTTTCCCCCATTCTTCTGTGATTATTGTTTTATTTACATTTTTGTGTTTATTTGCCCTTTTTTTTCTTTTACAGTTTCACCAAATACGTTCACTGGGCAAAAAAAGAAGGGGAGGTTTTTTTAAATTTGGGGACAATTACAGAACACCAGTGGCGTACATCGAGAAATATTTCGATTCCCCTTTAAAAAATGAAGTTTGTCCCCAATATAAAAGGGTGGGTAAATTAAAATTTCTTTTTAAAATTTAAATGAGCCATGATTACAATACCATAAAAAACCCAAATTTTCCCTAATTCTGTGGCCGATTTACCCCCCCACGCAGGGGACTTCCACCTCCATTTTTTATTGATCCAACTAGATTTTTGGGATTTAGTTTCAGAAAATTAAAAATTGACAGCAAATTGATTAGGATACAACAATTTTGGCCCGATGGGCCTGATATTTAAAATAAAAAAAGGGAGTTTAACCCAAAAATTTATGTGGAAAAAGTCCTCCACCTCCATGCTTCAGCATGGAAGTAAGGGTGCTGGCGTGGGGGTAAATTGGCCTCAAATTACTAATTTGGTATTTTTTATGGTATTATGGCATGAGTTCTTTTTTTTAAAAAGAAATTTTTTAAATTTTCCAAAATTTGGATATTAGACGACTTCATTTTTTAAAAAGGGGAATGACGCCAAACCCCTTTCAATGTCCCACTGGTGTCTCTTAACCCCCAAAATTTAAAACACCCCTAATCCTTTTATTTAGCCTGTAGCATATTTGGTGAGATTTTTATGTAAAAAAAAAAAAACATGACAAAAAAAAGAAATGTGAAGTAAAAAACAATAATCCGAAGAAAGGAAGAAAATCGACAAACAAAAACTGTTAAATCTATACCAAGAGGCTTGTTGTTGTGGGCACTAAAAAATATTCTAAGTACTAAATTAAGAAAAAAAACAACATTTAAAAAATAAATTGAGATTTTGTTAAGTGTCGAAGATTTTTGTGGTGTATTTTTAAAATAGCTTTTTTAAAATTTAAAAAAAAAATATTTATACTATTTTAAAAATTAATTTGTCATTCTAATGGAAAGTTGCAGCTATCATAAAATTTAATTACAGATATTAATTTTTATTAGTGAAAAATTTAAAATTTTTTAAAAATTCAAGTGTATGAAACTTTTTTGGCCCACTTATGTATGACGTGGAGGAAGAACGAGCTAGATCCTACGGATAAATTCCCTAAAAATGTTTTAAAACAATCCTGACAATTATTTACGCACGTTATCTACAATTCGACAAAAAAAAAAAAGCTTTTTTATCTTGTATTGTCTAACTTTGTTTTAAACTAACATATTCCCTTCGTCTTTTTTTATGTTTTTTTTTTAAGATATAGTCTGATTGGGGAAATCCCCCCCCAAAAATTTTTTTTTTTATTTACTTAAATTAATTGTTTCAACTATTAATATTTTAATGCTTAGGGAGGAGGATCGTTTAAAGAGCAAAAGCGTTTCAAGTTCAATATACGCTTTATACCGAAAGGAGATGAAGATTTCAAAAAGACGTCATAAGCTCCATACACCACAACCCTTGTTAACTCCTGATTTTCAACTTCGATAATAAGGAAAAGCGAACAAGACAAAAGGTAATGGAAGATCACATTAAATCTGAAAACTTTCTACATTTTATTAATCCTAACGGTAGCTTACATATAGCATTAAATAAAAATACCAGCAATTTTTCTAACACTAAATACACTAAAACAAATGGCAGCTTCTAGCAGATGTTTCAGATAAATTCAAGCCACAAATAAACTAGCTAAATTTATAAACACCTACATAGCGCAAAAGGAGTGATTTTGATTTCATATAATATAATGTAACCTCTAAAACCAGAAAGATAGTCAGAAATGTTGCTTAAAAACACACGGTGAAAAAGAAAATCTTTTCTAACTTTGATACTCAACACACTTCACTCAACTTCCAAAGATTTAATTTCATAATTATTTAATTAATGTAAACTTTAAAGTATTCCTGTGTTGGAACTGAATCATATTTAAGAATGAAGAATTTATTGCTCTTATTTGGTGAAAAGCAACAAATGTTGCTTGAATTAAATTTGTTTAAAATTTTTTTTTTCGCGCGTTTATAATGCTAACTACTTACAGGACTATTTATTTTTATTTTATAGCAGTTGATTTCATAAATTAATCCTTATTAGACTGGTTACATACTTATATTTCCTTTTGTGAATCTAGTTAACAATCAGATTAATTGATTCGCTACACTATATTCAGTTTGGGTTGTAAGTTGAAAAATGCCTAAAAAATGAAACACATCATTTGTATTTATCCTGATTTTTTCTTTTCAATTTATGATTCATAGAAATGTGTATACAATCATGGCATAAAATTTTATATTTTAAATCTTCTTGCAAGAGAATGTGGTAACTTGATTGTGTAACAATGTTACCGTAAGTCAACAAAACGGGTATTGATTTAGAAAAACAAAACTATTGAAAATAAACTCAAAATGAATTTTTGAGTATTGTTTGTGAATAAAATATTATATGATTTGATATGGAATCAAATTTGTTGTCGCGACAATTTTAAAATATTCAAAACGTATATGTCGTATATTAAGAATGCAATTGATAGTTCTTTTAAAACTTTTATTCATTGATACATGGAAATATGTTATAAGTATTTTTGTAACTCAAAATTTACTACTGTTATGGGTTTCATGTAGATTCTTTAAATACTTTTAGAGTATTTAAAATTCAATGATACTTTTAAAATTCAAAATAAATCAATAGAAAAAAATTTAAAAATCTATCCATACTTTTACAAAGTATTATGTTTATTATCTTGAAAAAATCTCTCGGTACTTATACATCTGTACCATCGACGAACTCGTCGAACGAAAAAATCCCTCACATAATAATACGATATACAGCCAATGAAAACTACCCCTGCATCTCACACAAACAATACCAATAACTCTCGTTCGTACATACTGTTTCATGCTCGTAAAATATTAAATTATATTTAAGTATCTTTTTTTTTCCTTCTTTTAACCACACTTTCAATTGACAATTTAAATTATACAGGTAATTATAGATATTGTTTAGTTTGAAAATTCTATTCCATATGGCTATTATCGTCTGCCCCACTTAGTAACTAAGTAATTCAAATTGACTACTTGAATTTGTTTAATATCAAGTAAATCGTTTGTTGTTTGGTTAATCTTTTGTAATTATTCTTAAACATGTCTGTTTTTTATTAGTCGAGAAAAAGAATTTCAGGAGCGTAATCGCCGCAAACAATTGGCTAAATTATTTATTTGTAATTGTAGTTTTTGAAATATATTATCATTCATATTTGAAATCTTTTTCCCTAAATCAGTGCGTAGAGGGATGGAAAAAAATGAAAATCGTATGTGGATAAATCAACGGCATGTTAGTATTCGCAACGACTGCATTTGAGATCTCTTTTGAATAATTTTAAATTAGTTGATGGTATAAGACATAAGTAAAAAATTCAATACACATTTTTATTTTATGAAGCAATTACAGCACCACTATCTTAGTGAATGAAGTTGGCATATATCATAGTAAAGCCGACAATACATTTTATACAATAATGTAGAACTCTGGAATTTTTTAGTTTCCATTATAAATTTTAAAGGAAAAAAAAAAAAAAAAATACCATGATGTGGTAAATATGTGCAAAAGGGAGAAAAAATACCATATGTAGTTTTTAGTACCACCAGGAAGTAAATGCAGATGTAGTAATGTTCGTTATGAATCAAATCTGTCTCTCGCGCGTGCGGTTCAAAAGTTTCACTATTAAAATAAAATATGACGAAAACTATCCCAGTCATTGAGTACTACAGTCCTATACGCATTAGCACCAAATACAGTTTAAATGGTATACTGATAAGATAGCATCATAAATTAACGATCTTTATGAATAAGTCTTAAACATATACTGCATTGAATATTTTCTTCGAAATATGGCAGGGATGCTGTGCGGTCGTATTAATTTGCAGTTTTATGTTTACTGTTTTGACTATATCAAAAGTGAATATATTGTACTTTGGTAATACTCTGTAACTTATATTCTTAATGGAATGACATACTAATTTTTAAAATAGTATGATAAAAATTAACAATCAAAAGCTACTACCAAAATATACAAATGTACATTTCTATCAAAAATTCAACTTAGCTTTTTAAATATTGTATTTTCGGTGCTAATTTGATATCGGGGGTAGAAAAGCCAAGTTGTTAGAAAGTTTATAAATTGCCAAGAGGATAACATGTACGAAGTTAATATTTTTATCATCTGTCGATGTCATGGGGGAAAACATATATTAGAAATAACTTTATTCGTGTGTTTTCCCCTGCTGTAACCCCTTTTTAATTTTCAGATTGATTTTAAAAAAATTTAACCATTATAGTAATTTTTCTGTTCTTAAGGTCTTCTATAATAATTGGGCCATTGAGTATGGATATTTCTAAAATGAGTGACTAAAATATTTTTCTTAAAATAATAGTGCGTTGTGCTTTTAATTATCGCTATATTATCAAGCTTATTTTCGCTAAAATTTTTTTTACGTTTTTTATTCGATGAAATTGAAACCGCAGTAGAAGGCAGTTTCGTATTGCACGCTTACTAAGTAACTGATATTCTCAATTAATTTTAACATTCATTATATGTAATTATTTATCGGTATTGCAAAATGCAATTGGTTACTATGTAATAATCATATATATTCATTATATATAATTGTTTTAGTATATTTTATAAAATAAAGAGCGTAGTTTTGTTATTAAGAATATTTATTATTATAGTATTTAATTATAATTATTATTTACAGAATATATTCTACATTTATAATGCTATCTTATTAGTTTATACTATTCTAGGTTAAAGCTTATTTAGCGTGTAATAATAGGTTTTGCATTATTTTTTTTTTTACTTTTACCTGATTAGATTATTTTACTACTATTAGTTATTATGGCGATTATTATTATTATTTCAATAACCGTTGGTAAAATCGTACTATATGAATATATATCCATATATATATATATAAACGTGAAAAGTTTGTTATATACAATTGGCTGATTAAATAATATAATATTATTAGATGCTGCTTATAATACTATTATTAGTACATTTATTATCCATTAATATTTATTGATTGATCTAGGTTATTCCCCACCCTTCCTATATGTCCTTACACTAAAACATTTTGAAGTTACGTATCGTCGCCAAATTACCGCCAGGTAAATATACTTCATTCAGCAACAGCGCATCGCCGCCAAGCACCAGCGCCATGCACTCCGCTGGTAGTGAAATTTTTACCAGATAGTTACTATGCAGGTTTATTGTCCTTTGTACCAGCTTACTGGGCTAAATAAATGAATGAGAGTGGCAGCCATAATTTGGGAGATTAGCATCGAATAAAGTGAGCTTGACGTCATTGGTTCTGTTAAAATGAAGTTGTTCTTCAATAACCAAATTTCGGGTGGTAAACAGGTTTTTTTGAATACGAATAGAGCTCATGATTTCATTCATATCGCGTAAATAACAATTACCTGGCCCTGCCGACGCGCCCATAATGCACATGAACACTTCCACCTCCATGTTTTTTATTGATCCAATCCAGATTCTGGGATTTAGTTCGAAATTCATAAAATTGCAGCAAATTATTAGGATGGCAGATAATATGAACAATTTTGGTCTACAACATATTGTAAATGCACAGAGCGGACCCAAGAATGTGGAATAGTCACACCGTTTGAAAGCATAAGGCAGTTTGTGGGGGGTAAATCAGCCTGCAGTATCACATTGAATTTGGTATTTTTGATGGTTGCGAATATGAGTTCTATTTAAAGATTTTGAAGAGAGCCTAACATTCTGCCAAAATTTTGATATTGGAGACGACTTCATTTTTGCAGAATAGACGCCGCTGCTCACGTGCGCCATACTGGTGTCTATAACTGTTCCCAAACATGAAAACACCTCAGTCCCTCCTTTATTTAGCCTAGTACAACATATTTGTGAGATTTTGATGTAAAAAGAAACATGACAAATAAACAATTTAAATATGAAGTAAAAACAATAATCACAGAAGAATAGAAGAAGAAAATCGATGCAGAAAACTACAAAAACTGATTAAATCTATACCAAGAGGCTTAAAGCGCTGTGACGTTTAAAAGATAATTCACGCACATAAGTACTAAATAAGAAAGAAATACAACATTTAAAGTTGAGATTTTTGTTAAGCGTACTAAAGAGATTTTGGTGTAATTTAGGTGTTTGATTATTTATTTTAAAAAATATTTATACTATTTTAAAAAATTAATTGCGTCATTCTATTAAGGACAAGTTGCAGCTATCATAAAAACAGCATTACAGTATATTAATTTATAGTCGAAAATATTAAATGGAGTAAGAAATTGCAAGTGTATGAACACTTTTGTGGCCCACTGTATGTACATATGACGTGGAGGAAGAACTTGAGCTAGATCCTACGTGATTCGCACATAAAAAATGTTTTTATAAACAACCTGACAATTATTTCGGCAACGTTATCTACAAACCGATCAGAAAAAATAAGCCAATTTTTTGATAACTTGTATTGTCTAACCTTTGTTTGGTGAAATTACATGCATTCCCATTCGCCTTTTTCTATAAGCTTATTTCGTATGATATAGTCACTTTGTAAACTTCACCAAATTTTTTCTTTTATTTACTGTCTGATTTATAGATTGAGATTTAACTTTTAAAACGATACATTAAGAGCTTAAGCTTATATATAAAAAGTTATTTGTATGCTCGCTTAACTCAAAAGTCCGCATGGATTTTATCGAAACTTTGACAAAGATTCATTTGGACACCGTCAGGATTTGTACTTTTTGTTTTGAAATTTCTCGGGTTTTTAAATTTAATTTTCGGTGATTTTTGGTGTTATGACGCTCTACCGATGTCATTGATTCGCCTGGATTATGAAATTTTAATGCGTTACCACATAATTTTTCCTAAATTCATTACAGGTAGAATTCTTACTGGTGGCTGCATATTTATTGGTTGTCAATATTATCTTTTTTTTTTTGTTCTTGATACGTACTGGGATTATTTTCGAATAAATCGGCTTTTTAAAAATTATTCTTTCAACAAACTCAAATTTTGTTTTGTAGTTATGGCAACAATCGGATAGCATTATCGCGGGGATGTTTATAACTTTGCTTTTGCATCGGGCTTTTCGGATTTAAGCTAAATTTATTTCTTTATTAAGCGAAAACATACATGAGTTATTCTCATGTTTTAGCTTACACAAATAATTTTGGCAGTTAACCATTTACCTGAAATAAAAAGGTATACCTTACATATAACATAATATTCAATTTGGAAACAATATTTTTTCCAATGGAAACATTTTAATTTGACAACTACGAGCGAACGGGTTGAATAAATAAATTTTGATGGTACTGTTTGGCGAAGCGGAAATATGAGGCCATAGTAATGCCTGTTGAACAGAGAGTTACCGAAAGCGATGTACAGCCATAAACCTATTTCCTGGGAAACAAAACCACCCCCGCTCAGTGATATATTACAGTGTCTATTTCAGCCTATAAGCTTCCAGGCTTCCCCACATTCAGTTTTCCACTAATCGCAAAAAATCTTTAGTTTACATTTTTTAGAGATAGAAGTGCAGGAATGTGTTTTTGAAGATCAGATGGCAAATTTCTCGAAAATAATTTGATGCTTTCTTTTTTCTTTTTTTAAATTTTATTTTAACCTTAGATTAGCGTGGATTGGTGCAGACTCCGATCGTCGCGGCTAGGTCGGGGACATTCTTTCCTGTTGAAAAAGACGATTTTTGAATCGACGTATACCAAATCTGACAGAATCGATTTACAAAAACCCAAGAATGATTTTTACCAAGTTCTTGTGCATTTCTACAATTAAATATGAATCCATTTTATGAAAACAAGAAAAATACCATAATAAACGATTCTTATCAGTACAATCAGGGAATTTTATTCATGGAATTGACAACAATTATATCTCTTCCTCTTGACACATATCAGAAAAAGCATCAAGTATAAAAGAAGACATTTATTTCTAAATGTATTGTTGTTAAAAGTTTAGAAAATAGATATACCATAAGTTTTTGTTCACAATGATAAAGATAAATATTTTGCAGAGTTAGCATATTCTACTTCAATTGTAATAATTTTATGGTTTCTACAAATAGAAAAATCGAATGTCAGATTTTCTGGATGAAATATCGATTCAGGGTGTTGCTAGAATTGAGATTTAAAACCGAATATTTGGCTTCGAGAAATGATTCGACAGATGATTCCTGAAGAATTATAATCGAAAGGTCCAGCAATTATATCGAATCGAATTGCTGAAATGAGATTGTATCAAAGAATTGTAACTGGCTAACAAGTTCCGCCGACATACTTCTGAGAATATGAATGAATGAACGCGAGTGCTGATTTCACGGTATCACACTGATACTGGCGCATTGTGCGAAAGCGCCCGCGTGGCTAACTGAAGATCGCCATCCATCGTACGCCTTTTATATCGTGGCAGTTCGAGATTGGCGAATCCGCGGTACTTAACCTCTAATCTCCAATGCTGAGCGATTTGCGCCCGCATGGGATTTTGTCGAAGGCACTTTTAAGGATTTTTTTAGAGTTAGGAGAATATGGGTAGCATCTGATTGAAACCAGTATTGGCGACGGTAAAGCGTTCGGTGAGTTGCCAGCAAAATGACGGCCCAGTTGCCGAAGAACTTTACTACCAGGAGGTTCGGTGCTGTTATGGATGAATTGCATAAACAGGTTTGCTTAGCATTTTTCTTTTAAAAATACAAATTGAAAATGGTAAAAAAGCGGAATTTTTCATGGAGTAAATCACTGAATTTAAGTTTAAAAGTTATAGCATACATCAGTTTCAATTGAAATGTGTTTCTGGGTTAGTCTTCATTGATAATGTGCACTGACTTAACAAGAAGTCTCGAACTAATTGGTAATTGCAATCCCAAGCAGTGCCATGAATATTCTAAGAATGTCGCGGCGCCAGCCTGCACCTTTCATTTATTTTTATAACGATTTCAAAAAATTCCCCAGCTTCTGTTTTGAATATAACCGTCTAAAATGTCAAAAGCCATGTTCTTGATTTCCTTTTGCAACACTATTTACTCTAGATTTGGTGTTTTCATAAATTCCATCTTTAACAGAACAACAAAAAAATACAGAAAAAATTTTGAATTTCTGGATGTATATGATCTATTTCCGTTGTATGTGTAAATATACAATGCAAAGGCTTGAGGTTTTGTAGTTTATAAATTTGTAATATTTTATTTTGTGTTTTGTATTTTGCTTTCGCTATTTTTTACTTTAAAATGAAGACTTACCACAATTTATATATAGTTCGTTGACGTTTTATATATATATTTGTAACTAAATGCAAATCCAGACGTATCGTGTAATATTTCCCAAATTTTGAGGGAGCGTCACTGATAGTTCAAAGAAAACCATAAATATAGATTAAAAAAATTCAGCAATTCTTCTTAATGCCTTTTTAAGGAAGAGTTTGTGTGTGTATGTGAGAAATCGTCACAATAACAAATGCCATGATATGCATTAGTGAAAACCGTTCTCAGGTTGTTTCTTGAAGCTACAGCGAATAGGAATCTAGTTTAAATATTTTTTTCAGATATAAAAGAAATAAAAGTACTCGAAGATGATATTCTCAAATTCACCACCGCCAAGAGGAAAGTTAATCATATACCTCCCATTTTAAATCCTGAGTTATTCATTTTTCAGTATAAAATGTATTGTAAGTCAACACCGAAATGTTAAAATGGCTATGATTTTCTCACGTGAGGAGCGAAAAGAATTAAATATGAAATTTTTAAAACCTACATACAGTTTATTGAGTTATGATATTGCGAAAATTATATTTTTCTGTTCGAAAAAGTGGCCATTTGTATTTCGCTCCCGTACATTACTTCGAAGACAGCCTTCATGTACAAGAAATGATATTTGAATTTGCTGCATTTAAGTACAACTTTGATTTGCCAAAGTTTAGTGTTGGTTTTGCAAAAATCACCTGCTAGTTATGTTAGTCGTTTTATAGAAATTTCCGATTTTGGTTCCATGTAACCGAATTTAACAAGTGATAAGTAAGGCAGAAATTTGTTAAGAATGGGTTTTCAGTAAATCAACTCCTGGCGAGTGGGTTACGGCACTGCAAAAAAATAATGTAGTCCGTTTTTAATTCAAATCTTTTTAAATCAAGAGGTGAAGGTTATAAAAAATAGATGTCTTTTGAACACACCGAGAAAGCAGAACAAAATATGTTTACATTATCACGAAATACCAAGCAAAAGGGTGGGTAATCTCTTCATAAAACCGCAGAAAAGATGGCATGACTGCAGTGATCCTGACAACACTAGAAAATTATTACTAAATTACAAAAAAAAAAGAGTAGAGAATAAAAGCCTAGTAAGCCTTAAGGACTATGAATTATACTGGAACCGCGATTTTAAAAGCACATAAATGGATAATTTTCTACTGCTATTTAGTGTCACTAGATTAGAATGTATAGTGGCTAAAATTATGCTTGTGAAGGATTATTTTGACAAAAAAAAATTATTAAAGGTGTAATAATTTTGTAACCTCTGTTATTTAGAATCTTCCATATTACCAGTAAAAGAGAGAGATTTTCGCGCTCTAGCGAACAGAACAATCTTTTCAGTGATGGCCAAGTTGAACTTGCCAGAGGTATGAGCATGCGCCTGATCCTCTTCTCTTTCAATTCTATGCTGTCAACTGAAGGTTCTAGTTATGTATGTAAATGTTTTGTTTAATAAATGTTCTTGGCTAACTATGGAAGTAGAAACTTCCCGTCTGGTCCTTATCATTTGCGCCCACCACGTCATAATTTGACGCCCAACGTTTTAGCTGCAGCCGCCGTTGCTCGGTATTATTTTTCATAATGTTAACGCATGTTGTTCAACTTGTGATTGAATTATTCGCCCCTGCACACCCAGGTAAAAGTTTCGCCCTGAATTTCTTTAAAGGCTATTATACTTTCATATCATTTCCTGATATTATTGTAAAATTAAATTGATTTTTGACAGACCGAAAGAATTTATTAGTTAACTCTTAGCTCTTGGTATTTGTTCTGCTGATCATATATTAGAAACATTTCTGTACATTCCTGTGCAAATTATATAAACTGCTCTTACGAATTCAAGAAATCTTTTTTTCAGTTTCATGAGAAGAAATGTCATTTGCTAAACGTAGTAATAGGCGTAGCATTATATTCGTTCTTAACGGCGTTGACTTGTTTTGCTACAGTGTATACTCCAGCTTACTTCGGTGCTGAAAGGAATCATACCAATAGCGTACATGGCGCTTCTTTGAAAGATAGATATCAAAAGGATGAGCCGCTTCAAATGGTCTGTTATGCGCTATTTTTGATGTAAAATCATTTATGTGTGTATAATTTTTGGTGCAGAAAAATGCGTATTACTTATATCAGTTACACATAAAATATCTAGTAGGTTTAAAAGAAAAAGAATATTTAACTATTTCTTACTAGAATGGATGGCTATATTCATTTTGAAACTAGATGAGTTAGTTTATGCAGCGTAGTTAAAATGTTTTAGAGATATGTCTAAGGTTGTTGAACGTCACAACAAATAATTTATTCTGGCGTATGTTTTTATGGTATAAAGTGTAATAACTTGTTTTGTTGAATACAGTGTTTCGTTTTGGCGGCAGGAACTTTTTATTGAGGTAAGGAGATTTTATTTTTACTGTAGGTATAGAATGAAAGTAAGTTTGACTATTCACATTTGAATTGCAGCGAGTATTGGATGGCAGAAAGATGGGACTGAAATTTTAGTCCCAGTAATAAACAAATTAAGATATTATTTTTTGTATAATTCTTGTATTATTAATTTGTTGGAATAATAACATTTGGTTAAATTTTAATTTAAAGTTTAAATAATAACTTTGTAATTGTTCTCAAGTGACATTTCACGATACCTATTTAGCAAAAAGGTGTGTGTCTGGGTGAGATTCCCTTTGAATCATGAAACTGGTGACATGGATCAGCACGGCAGGGCCTCAAAAGTTCTTGGGATTATAAAGACGCGACGTAAAAGAAGTGGTTATGATGATTTTACCAAAGAATGTTTAAATCGTATTATTAGTGATAGAAAAGAGCTCGAATTGCGATGCCGAAAGAGATAAGGCGAAAACCTACGAATATTTGAACTGCAAAAACTTCAAAATTTCATAACCGATACTTAAACTACAACTTGCGCTGGTGGGGTTTTTCTTGCAGACTTAAACATGCCAAAGTTAGAGTCTGTTACCGATTTTGATCCAAAACAACTGATGTAACAATTTTTCAGGACCTCTTCGAAAAGAAGATTAACATTTTAAAGTTCAGTTCCACAGGGTTTCCTGAGTTGGTCTTTACCGACTGAAGTTTCAAATTAATCGTGAATCTGTTATTGAGGTTTCAAGACCTCATTAGGAAGTCAAACAAACTTACCTTCAAACGCTTTAAATTTTATGGCAGAAAAATTTCGGCAGACGTTTTCCTGACACACCAAAGATCCTATGCAAAAGTCCTGGTGATTTATTTGACTGAAACCATTTTGATGGTGGCTCGTAAAGAATTCAAAGGCTTCAATGCTTGAAGAATTGAAAGATTATGGCATCGTCAAAGAAAACACTTCTGGCGATATAATGACTTTCTTAATTTATTGGTGTATTGAACAAATCTCACAAACTGATAAGCTAGATCCATAGAAGAAGCTAAAAGCATCACGCGAAATAAAAAATGAAAACCTTATTGGGAAGTTCAAAAAGAAACAGTAAGTCCAGTCCCTGGGAGAAATAACCACAAATAACAAAATCCTAAGTTGCTGTCATGATGAAGATTTCACGTTTCCAGTCAAAGTAGGCGGGAAACCGGGGTTCCAGGCTATATAGGGCGGAATCCCACTCCAAATGACATTGAGAATACCCGAAAGAAAAATCGTTGATACTAAAAAGAAGACAGAACTCCTGTATTCGCGATGTGAAATTCCCTGGAATCATTCGATCAAGATGCCAAACTTCGTAACCCAGTTCCGACAGTAAAGATGATACCCTTGTCACCGAATCAATCAAACTTTATAGCCTGGTAGAAATCCATTAGTATTATTCAAATTGTCATATGGTGAAGCAGCAGTTTAAAGATACTGGTGCTGCCATCTGTGTGGCTGGTAGAAAATTGTATCATTTATTGCAATCAGCAGATTGAATCTTTAAAGAAAAAACTATGCACGACTCTAGCTGATGGTCACGCAAAACCACAGAAATACTGGACAACTTCTGTGACATTATATTCATGAAAAGTCATTCCCACGGAGCTGATAGTTTTGAAAATGCTAAAGGCAAATAGAAAACTTCCAGGCATTGATTTAACAGCTGCAGGGATCGTTCTAGAATTAAAGAAACAGAAAGTGGTATTTTCACTGAAACATCCTACAGAAAAATATAATTTTGTGAAAGCGCCCTAACATCATCAATGCTCTTTCTCACTGTTAATAAATACTGAACTACACCCTTGTCAACTTCGGTGAAGGTACTCATCTTCACTTAAACGGAAAGAAATAAATTCACTATTGGAAAATATGAAGAATGCTTTCAACCAGTAGGAGAGCTCACCCATTTATTGAACATCGAGTATAAATATAAGAGAGAGATCTTCCAGCAAGAGCAGTGCTACACCTTATAGGATGAATCCTTTCAAGAAAGTTAGAAATACTAAAACAAGAAATCGATAGACTGCTCGCGGAATGCTATAATAGAAGAATGTGAATCTCCGCATGCTTCTCCAGTCGTAATATACTCAAACCAAACAGAACATTTCGCCTCTCTGTATTGATTACAGAAAGTTAAATGAGTCAACAGTTGCTGATATATACATATCCACTGCCCAGAATGGATGATTGCTAATCAAAAACTCACCCTTCTTTCATGCTCCACATTAGATCTGCGAGCAGGATATCACAGTGCCGAAAGCGTAGCAGAAGATCGAAGAGGCACAGCATTTGTATGTCCTTTTGGCACTTACCGTTACTTTACGGATGCCATATGGTTTAAAAGCAGCACCTGCCAGCGCTGCGTTTCCAAAGACTGATGAACCGTTTTTGTAATGGTCTGGAAGACATTCTAGCATTACTTCTATTTAATCTAGACGATATAATTGTTTTGTCGTGAAACTTTTGAAAAACACACATGTTTGATCTTTTAAAAGCTCTATTTTGAAAGACTCTTTTTACTTTTCAAACTTAAAGCAAATAGAGAAAATGCCATATTTCAGTTAAATATTCTGATTGATACGTAAGGAATAGAAGGATTCAGAAAAAGTAGCCTCTATACTGATAATCTGAATTCCTTTAAATAATAGCGAAACTAGCACCTTTCCTGCAAACTTGTTCTCCTGGTTTCGAAGATATATTCAAGAGATTTTGCAAAGATTTCACGTCCACTAAGTTAATCTTACAAAGAAGAAAGTCCAATGGCAATGGGGATTTGACCAACAAAATGCATTTCAAACCTAAAACTGTCTACAATACCTCCTGTGTTAAAAAAACAAGCAGAGATGGTACTCAGCCATATATTATTCGAACAGACGGCAATTATGCCCTTGGAGCAGTTTTTTACTCAAGCGAGAAGGCGATCTGAGAATACGCCAGTCGCCTGCGCAGCAACTCCAGCAGAACGCAACTATTCCACCACACATAGAGGGAAGCCCTTGCTATGGCATGGTTTAAAGAAATTCCTGTGGCTATATTGAAGGAACAGAAATAACCGTGGCATCCGACCACCAACCCCTGAAATGGTCCCCAAGTCTCCAACGGACGAGACTTGTTGATGGGCAGGAAAATTTTGAGAAATTCCAGTTCTTCAACCTGGAAAGTACAGTATATAATCGGTAAAGCAAATGCCGTATATAGTCCGCCCATACCGGTTAGGCTATATTAAATCTTTTTTGCAAAGCCAAGACATCGGCCAATAGCCAGTTGATATGTGCCACATTAGCGGGGCGACATGCGGAGGTAGCTTAAAGATGATAATTTAAAATCACCATTAGCAACCTCTGAAAACTGAAGAATATGCAAACTGGACTGAACGTGGATTTTTTATTTTCTAGAATCAAGGTGTTTTATATCGATATGTTCTTCGATGATCTATGAAGTCGTCAGCGAAGGTACCCAACGCTGAACGTGAATTGATAATGCATTATGAAGGATTCAGATGACAGGATAATATAATGATTCAGAACGCAAAACGATATACATAGATGCGGCATGAAAAGTACATATCCGATTAATATATAAGAAATGTCCAGAATGCTCGTTTTATGCTACAAACCAAAAAGCCCGTTGGCTTAGAATTCCAGTCTACCACAGAGATTTGAAGCATCATATATTGATTTATTTGGGCTACGCCTCAAACCCTGACTCAGGTAAACAATGGATATTCATTGTTGAGGTGATTGTGCCACAGCATTGAGTTATTTGCCCTTCGCCGCAGTGTGCACGCCAATGTGCTGCCATAAATCCTCATATAGAAGAAGTTTCTTCTGCGTCATGCATACCGAGAGACGAATTACTTAGACATAAACAACACAGCTTGTCGCGCTGTTCTAACAGATTTGTTTACGTAAGCTGCAAATAAGTCAAAACTTAATACCAGTTTATATTCACCCTCACAGCCCAATCCAGTAGAGAGAAAAAGAGACCCAAACTCCCACTTGCAATACTCGTCGGAGATCATTCCACCTTGGCATTCCAAACTTCCAGTCATTCGTTTCCCTCGCCATGAATACAATTGTTCGTGACACCGTTGGTGGTCACACTCCCTGCTTACCTATTTTCAAAAAGAGCTACGAACTGTAGACGATGTGGTGCAAGATTTCAAAAAGCGTCGTTCACAATGACCCTCATTTTAGTTATGTTGTAGGTACTAACACTTTTATTTAAAACGATTTGCAACTATTACCGAAGACTATTACCGAGAAAGAATAGAAATGAAAAATAAAGACCAATGAAAAGTAATATGACAAAAATCGTCCACAGTCTATTATTCTCCTGAGATAAAAGTCAGGATTTACATCCCATCAATAGTAATGTAAAGAACAAGAAATTTCCCCAAGTTCACAAGCACGGTCCATATTTAATATTCTCGCGAAAAATCACCCAATCTCTTATGCGTTATAGCAAGTCTTACCACAATCTTGAAACTTGATATAGTTATGTTTCCACTTTAATACCCTTTTAAAGATATGATATCTTCCGAGAACACTTTCGAAAAAGAGGCCGACCTCGAAAAGTTACGTCCACATCAATACAAAATACACATGTTCCAAGCCCATCAACTGCTTCAACAGCCATTTCCAGCAGAACCATTCATCCCTCAACAAATGCTACTTCTACAATAGCTAATTCTGATTCTGGCTCATCGCCGGGACGTCGTCGGATCCATAGGGGGAGATTGTAACCCCCCTTTATTTAGACTCTTCCATATTAACAGTAAAGAGACTTTCGCGCCCTCTAGCGAACAGAACAATCTTCAGTGATGGCCAAGTTTCGGAACTGTTAGGAGGTATGAGCATGCGCTCCGATCCCTTTCAATTCTATGTCAACTGTTAGTTCTCTAGTTTTGTATGTAAATGTGTTTGTTTTGTCTAATAAACGTGTTTTAATAACTAGTGGACTTAGTAAAGAACCCCTTCCCCGTCTGTCCCTTATCATTTGGCGCCCACCACGTCATAACTTAGAATAATTTTTTTTCAAAATGTTCTCCTTTTGGGAAAAATGCTTCTATAATAATAATATTTTGCCTGTATATAGCTCAGAACTCTCTACAGAGGCTCAACTAGAATTTTTGAAAAACTCACATTATTTTCAGAATTATCACCAATTGAAATAATTATTGGCGTTTTTTTCTTAAAATTGCTCCCCTCTGTCGTCGTAAAATATGAATAAACCCACTTCTAAATTACATATTTCAAAAATTCTAGTTGAGCCTCTGTAGAGAGATCTGAGCTATATACAGGCAAAATATTATTATTATAGAAGCTTTTTACAAAGGAGAACCTTTGAAAAAATTTTCTAAGTTAAATTTTCCAAAATATTGTATATAAAAAATTTTTTGTCAAAATGTCCTTAAAACAATTTTTTATACATGTATTCTAATCTAAGTAACACTAAATATCCTGAAAATTATCCATTTATGGGCATTTGCAAAATCACGGTTTCGAACGTAGTCGGATACCTTAAGCAAAATGAATTTCGAGAGCATCATTCCAAAATTAAGTACTTTTATTACGTTGATTTACTTATTTTTTTACTTCTGCATGTTTATAGTTTTAAAAGCTTTTAAGAAATTAAAAATACAAATCTTTTAACTAAGATAAAAAAAAATTTCAATCCACTGTTTCTTTAAATTTTAAAAAATAAATTGTGCTAACTGTTAAAAAATATTAAGTACGTACAAAAGAACCGAAACGCTTTCTTCTAGATAACACGTGACTCCAAGTCGCGTGCTTCTAAATGCGCGTGACTTGTTGGTGTTGATTTGGATCAGATTACTTCATGAATCCGCCATATTGGTCGTATCGATCAGTGCTTCCCATTCTTTTTATCGCCGCAGACCCGGTCAACGTTTGATCATTTTACCGCAGCCCACAAAAGGTGGGATGTTGTTTGTTAATATTTTAGATCGTTCTGATTTAATAATTTTAATTTAGTTGTATTTAAATATAACATCAGAAAAAATGAATATAAAGGGATTTAACATTGAATATAAAGTGGTTTCCGTAGAAAGTCCCCCAAAAACCAGAGAAAATACCCCAAAGGGTAAATAAAAAAAAAATATTTTAAAAGGTTTCCCTTTGGGGTTTGACTTTGGGAGGTTTTTACGCACTGGTACCGGTCCGCGGCCAGTTTAGGGGACTACTGGTATAAATTAGAATGAGGAAGGAGAATTAATTCTATTTCAAAAGGGATACGTTCTTAATGTGTATAAATTATGTATATACTTCATTATTTTTTTTTTAAAAAATTGAGTTTTATCTAGTTAAATATTTGAAATTTGGAATAAGCCTTACGGATAAAAAAAAATATTTCATGAAATACTTCTTTAGAAAAAGCACATTAAGGAAAGAAGATAGCTTTATAAAGTAATTTGAATTTTTAAAACTTCCCTAAAGAGACTAAAATCTGTACCTTATTTGCAGGTTTTTTGGTTATGTTCATTAAAGTCTTCCATCGTTTAATGCAACATAGCAAAGATCCACATTTGAAACACATTTTCAGACATGAAAAATGTTTCAACCTTCAAATAAGTTCGTGTGTTTTGATACATACGAGGGTGGTCCTCAAAGTACCCGACCCAACAAAGAAAAAAAAAATTTTGGAAAAAAATAAATTTATTTTCCAACATAATCTTCTTTCAGCTCTATACACTTTTCCCAGCGATGCTCAATAAATTCGATACCCTTTTTATAATAAGAACTGTCTTGCTCCTCAAAATAGCCACTAACTGCCTACATCACTTCTTCATTGTTGGAAAATCTTTGACCACTGAATCATTTTTTCAAGTTTGGGTTTAGAAAATAATCCCAGGGGGATAAATCTGCTGAATAGGTTGCATGAGGTAGCAATTCATTTAATTTATTAATTTGGGTCATTGCAATAACGGATTTGTGAGCAGGTACATTGTCTTGAAGAAACAACAATTTCTACTTAGCGCAATGCGGCCATTTTTGCTTGTTTTCTTCGCTCAAACAATGCAATAAATTCCGGCTGGATGGCGTGGTTGGTTTGTGGATGGCCTTCTGCACCTAAGATTGCGGGTTCGACCCCGGCCCAAGTCGGTGGATTTTCATGATGCACAAAATCGACAGCGGTCATGTCGCATGATTATACGGCATGTAAAAGATCCCTAGAATGTCTGTTTGGCTTGGATGCTCCTGGCAAAATTAAATCCTGGTACAGGTTCACATCGTCACTGCTCAGGCGCCTCCCTGGGGAGAAAAAGGCGCCAAAATTTGTGCGGCGGTTGGGGAAACCGCCTATAGGGTGCCGTACTAAAAAGTGATACCAGCTTCCGGGGGTGTACTAGGTCTGCAATGGTTAATGAACAATTCGCAGGCCATAAGAATTTTTTTTTAAAAAAAAATCTCTCCCTTTTTTCTTCTTTTTTCCCCATTTTCAGGCATTGTCATCCACTTCTGAGCTGTGGTCCAAATTTCAAGTTTCTAGCTCATCGGGAAGTTAGTTTAGAAACAAATACAAAATTCCACCTCGGACAGACATACAAGAAAGAGTGTGTGACGGGCTCATCGCGTTATCTACTAAAATCTCCTCTTGGGTTCTTTGGGGCCGAAATAGGCAAATTCTTTCCAACCATATCCAGAAGAGAAACGTGAACATGCAAATTAGAAATCTTTTAAATAGCAGAAGTTTAACGTAAGCGGATGACCTATTGGGGAGTGATTATGCTAGTTTGGTTTAAGCGCGTGAACTGAAGGAAGAGAAGAAAGCCGTCGTTGATTGTGAAGCTATCCGTGACAGAACGATCAAGTCAAGGTGGATCCAATGCCACGCGAGTTAATCCATAGATATTGAGGATCCGAGAGGATTGCGATTAAGCAAGAAATTAAGGTAGGATAATTCTAGTATCCATAGTAACTGTGATATAAACAGAGATTAGGAATAGAAGGGAAAGTGAAATATAGTGGTTAAGATCGCGCTTATTTGGTAATACTTATTGTGTGTTTTCTCACCTCAGATCCGCTCTATAAGTTATAATATAAATATTATCATTGTTAGTGTTTAAGTTAAGATCTTAATAAAGACATTTTAAGATCATGAGACAACGCCTGGTTCTTCATTCAATCCCACACCTCTAGATCATGAAGTTTACTTAGAAGTGAGGTATCACCCACAGGGGAATACTTCACAAGTGTTCATAAAACATGGTAAAAAGGGGGTGCGTGCGTTATATACAGCGAATATACCTCAAAATTAAAAAATCCAGCTTGAAAGTAAAGGTGAGACGTTATACGCCGGATTTTACGGTGCTTGTTTTTCATTGCTTCAGACTTGGCTTTTATTTCGACTTATCACATTTTGTTGATCTAATGCATTTGCTTCAATAACAAATAGTCCTCGTAGAATTTTTCGGTGCGTGTTTCTACTATAGATGCCCATTATCATCCAGCCCTTTATTAAACTCAACTCATAGTCTTGTCACGAATTGTGCAAGGTGATTCATAAAGAAGTAAACAATTTCAATGCACTATAAACTAAGATCGATGTCATATATTATATGTCACCTGTGCAGGGCCGATCCTAGCAGGTGTGCACCACACGCGGACGGCCAAAACAAGGGGCGGCTGCAAACCGTATATGGTTCTATCAATCAAGCAAAATTTTTTACTAATTTCTGAAAATAAAACTTATAACAAATCGAATAAATATGCTGAATTTTGAATAGTTATTGGAAAATTAAGTCCCGATAGAGCACAGCATAGTTTAAGAAAAATAGATTGTTAGTGAACAGTGTCTTGGCTGAGATTGTCCATAAATGTCTACTTTTTACTAACATCCTTCAGCTAAAAGCAAAAGTCCGTGGTGGAGCCAACAATACCACATTAAAAAAGATTTTTTTAATAGCAGCCCTGAATTGACGCTTAGTTAGACGTTCTCAAAAAGGATTTTTGCGAAAGTTGCTTTACGAAAATATCTAATACTGTTAATCTACGAGTAATAATGTGTAAATTCAATATGCATTTGAGGAAACTAAAAGTTTTCAATTTAATAATAATCTTACAATTTAGAAAAACAAAATGGGGAAAAGTGTTTTTTTCCCAAATGGTTTTTAAAAGCTTTTAAAATTTGTTTTTCATTTTATAGTGGTTAACATCTATCGAAGGTGTTTCTTGGTTTTAATTTAGAAAAAAAAAATCCCCTTTTTTTTGACTTTTGAAAATTTTTCATTACAAAGCCTGTGTTTGAAGAAAAAAAAACTTCAATATTCAGATAGTATTATTAATGTTAGCGAAGTTCTAAATTTAATTTTATGCTGTAGGAACTCAATGGTGCTTTATAAGTTGAATGGTTGATGGGCCTGCTTCCCCGGGAAAAAACCCCCCATGGAAAAAAGGGGGGGTGAACTTTGGGTTTGGCTTTTCCAGCTCTTTGCTGCTTTAAAATAATCATATTAAAAAGAAATTAAAAAATTAAAATTAAAATTTAAAGATAATAGTAAAATTACTGAAATTTTAAAAATCATTAGGGTGTGAAAAATGGTGTTTAAAAGGGGGAAATTTCTTTTTTTACAGTGTTATTTGTTTTGAGCTTGTGTATGTGCAGGAAAAACAACTGTGCCGAACGCTGGCTGAGAGACCGAGCTAGGCGGTCGGCGAAAAACGAGCGACGCGGAGCCCGGGCCCTCAAAAGGCCCTGGTCTGAAGGGTCGCCCATTTGGGAAGATGGCGAGGGGTTCGGATAATTTTGAAATTGCAGTGGAAACAATTTGGAAAAGATGAATTTAAAAAGAATATTTCGAGGACGATTAAAAAAAGGATTTATATTTTCACGAATTTTTGTGTAAATAATTTGTATTTGAGTGTTTAATGCATTTATATTACTCTATGTTTATTTCATGTTAAAATTGTACCATTCACAAGCAATGCCCCCTTACGTTATAAGGGCGACCCAATGAGAACTTGGCGAAATCTTGGCGGAAAGAGCCAAGTTGGCGTCGACACGGCGGCCAATTTGGCGACCATGTTGGCGAGTTCGGAACCCTCAGGAATCTTCTAGAAGTAGTAGACTCTCCACTAGTGTCACGTTCAATGCACGAGCTGTTATATATTTCTGGAAGTTTCTGTCGCGCCTAAAAAGGGGAGATGCTCGCCGGGACGGGGGGTCTGGATTAAACCAGCGGTAGTGAGGATTGTTTTGATTAGCTCGGCTGTGAATAATCTTTACTTACGTGTGTTTTTAAATACTACTTTTGTGTTTAATTGCTGTTGAAGGTGTGAAGACCTTTGGATATTTACTCTGTGAATATCGCTGCTGAATCCTGTATTTAAAGGATTGGATTTTTGATAATAAATTCGCATCGCTCTTAAAGAACTGTTTATTTTCTTTGTGATTGTTTTGCATAAAATCCACGAACCCTCGGATCTACGTAACAATATTATATTTTTCAATGGGCTTGATTCATGAAGTCATATGATAAAAACAAACACGTGTTTTCCATTGAATTCAAAACAAACATTAAACTAATTGTACATGTTGTATTTGTAAAACTCAGGATAAAATTTCAAATTTATGTTTGGGAAAAGATTTTTTAAATGTTAGGGAAAAAATTTCCCCCAAAAGATTTTTTAATTTAAAAAAAAACTCTATTTTATCTTATACTTTTAAAAAAAATCATTTTGTATACATATTATTTTTTAAGAAAATTTCTGCAAAACAAAACTTGACACAACACCGGGCGCGGGAAACGATTGGTTAAAACACAAATGTTTTTACCGTGTGACTATGACGCCCAATGAGTTTTGAATTGATTGGCTAGAATCACATGGACGTCACATGAATTAACCTCATTCTGGCTTTTTTATTATCATTGCGGGTCTATTTTTAAAAAGAAAATTTGATGGCTATTTTCTTGAATACTTTTTGGTTTTTGAGCTTTGGGCAGATCTGAGATCTTTTTTTCCAAAACCAGTCTGCTTTGTGATAATTCATTATTTTATTTTGAACAGTTTTAAAATTTTTAGGGGAAAAATAGGCTACGTCCCCCGTTGGACATGCATAAGTGAGAACAGGTGGAGGATCAATAAATAAGCATTTTTTTTTTAATAGATAAACATGAATTGGGCAAAAGGGGTAAACTTTAGAAGGAAATATTAAAGTTTCTGCGAATGTTGTAATATTTGTTTGAACGTGATTTATCGGATTACATCTAGGTATTTAGTGTTGCGAGACTAGTGGAAGTGGGTGTTGTGTAAATACAAACCAGGTGGTTGTTTTTTAATGTGGTGAGAGAAGAAGATGGCCTCTGTTTTTGATACATTTAATGCGATTTTCCAGATTGAGAACCATTCTTCTAATTTCGCTAAGTGTTTTGTGGAAGGGGTGTGATGAGAGCAAGTTCGTTTTCTTTTTTTGGAATCGGGGATCATCATAATGGTGCTTTAGTACTACGTGAAAAAAAAATGCTGGTTTTATGCGTTTTTGTTATAATTCTAATTGTAACAAGATGCCATATAATCAAACAGGCTAATCAAACGATTCACAACATAGCACTAACTATTTTTTTTAAAGTCAACAAAATTTTTTTTATTTTAGTTACTTTTTATTAAATAATTACAATTAATATAAATATGTATATACATATGACAGAATCACTATATTAAAAGGCAAAAATCACTTTTAATTAACGTTAAAAACTTTTTTGCTATTACATTTTTTAATAAAAGTTGAAAAAAAAAAAAAATAAGTATTTATTTTTAAAACCCGTGATAAAAAAAATCTTACGTCAATAGTAATGATAAGTTAAGTTAAATTTTCATCACAAATTTAATAAAAGCTGTTTTATCCAATAGTGCTGCCATCTAGAGAAATAATATCGACTGGAATATATCTCTCTTAAACTATTTAACTAATTAAATAAAATTAATGAACAAATATTTGAAAAATCTGTATTAACTTTAAGTGTCATCCACTGCAAGTTTAAAAAGATGTATTTGAACTGGAATGGTAAATTTAAAAAGTATTTTTTGACTGAAATTAACAAGATATAAAAATATATTTGGAAGAGGTGCAAAATAAGGTTTGAAAATGGTTTTTTGGAAGCTGGACCACGGACCTGGGGGTTTTCTCATAAGTTCGAGCTAAGTGCCGCTAATGACCCGCCACGTATAGGAGTTAAAATTTAACTTTTAAAAATTTTATCCACATATGAAATTTTATATATTCAAATAGAACAACAAGCAATTTTTTAATGTTTGTCTTGAATTTGGAAAAAACGTGTTTTTTTTTTTTCATGTGACATCATGAAATTTGGCCTAACTCACCAATTCCCAAATTTATTAATTACCATAAAATTCGGCGTATAGCGCCTATATTTCAAGCTGCATTTTTTTAAATTTTATATATTCGCCGTATAAACCCCTTTTACGAAGGAAAACTGCAAAAATAAGCAATGCTTTACGTTTTCCCTTTATTCAGGCTTACTCCCAGGATTTTGAAAAAATAGTATATTTCTAGATAAACCCTTTTTTTTTTAAAAAAAAGTTTATAAGGTATGACATTTCTTGTAAATAAACAGTTTTCCGATCTATGTAGAATTCTTAATTTTTTTTATATTCATCTTATTTTTTATTTTTAAAGCTGTCATTTTTATATCCGGCGTATAACGAGCACCTGTAAATTTTGATCTTATTTTTGTGTTAAAAGTGCGCGTTGTACGCCGGACTTAATTTATTTGCTGTCATACAAAATGGTCTGTTATTCAAATTGTGTTGCTAAGTTGGCACCTTTTTGATATTATTCTAAATGTTTTTGTTTAATGGGAGAAAAGAACATTAATGCGTGATAGACACTGGTTGAACTTAATATCCAATAAAACTTTGTAATAATTCGAAATACTGTCATTCATATGGAAATCTTTTTCATTATATCTCGGTGACCATTAAAATAAAAGGTGTCCGTGAAATATATTTTGGTTGCTATTACTCGCAACTATAGCATATGGGGAGGTCTTTTGAATTCGGAAATTATTCGACATTATAAGACGTAAGTACACACACAAAGTATGAGTTATTTACAATAACAATCATTATTTAGTAATTGCAGTTAAATATCACAAATGTTAATAATACATTTTACTTTTTTCGACAAAATAGAATTTCTGAATTTGTTTAAAATTCAGACTAATTTTTCAGAAAAAGAAAAAAGAAGAAAAAGAATTTTTTAACTGCAGTAGTAAACCAGTATACCACTGTAACAATGTCTGTGCTGATAATTCAATTCTAATTTAGAGGTCCAAAAATTTTCTTATTTTTAAATTACCATAACTCATGTAAATATTGAACCTACACAAAAATTACTGTCTACATGAGTAATTCTCAATCATTTTTTTTTGATAAACTTTTTAAAAAATTTCAAAATTTGGTGGCAGGCTAGCAATAAACAATAAGTTTAAACGAATTTTACTTATCTGTATTACACTCTGTAAATTAGTTTCTGACAATATTTTTCAATGTAAAATAAAATAATACATACGACAAAGACAATAAAACTTTTATAGAGTAATTAATTGCAAATTAATTATTAGAATATATTTAATGTGAAATTCGAGTTTGATGATTTTTGATAATTTCCTTTACATTTGGTCGTATGCCACTCTCATTTCGTCATGTACATTTAAAAGTCTCCATCTTTTTCTTTCCCTTTTTATATGTGTAAATGCTGGAAATCCGAATTCAGACAAATAAGATGCAAAATTATTCGGTTCTGGATTTTATTTTTTCCTCATATTATAATACATATTTTTTTAAAAAAATTTGGTGACACACATAAGTGCTGCGGCACAGAGATTGAGATTTACTAGTCTACTTACACAATGAGTCATTCAAGTACAGTTAACGTATACATTGATAAAAGAATCATGAATTAATTATCTTTATGAAATTAGACATGTACTGCCTTATATACTGGTGCAAAATTAATCAGTCCTGAAATAATAATATAAAGATTTCAACAAAATATTTCTCAAAGGTTGAAGCTTATAAAATGCCTTGTAAATTATTGCATCATATGAAAACTTGAAAGAAAACATTAACATTTCAAACGTACTGAATTCCTTTTGAGACTCAAGACCTGAAAAATATTTCTAACATTTTGGAATAATGCAATCCAATTGCGACGTAATCTTTCATCCTAAAAGTTTTCGAAAAGTCATTTTCAGACTTATTTCATTTTATTTGTTTATGTAGCATATTTAGAGCAGTTATCTTCATTACAAAAAATGAAATTAAAAAGATAAGTTTAATTATCGGTTACGTTAGTTATTTGATCTTAGTTTCTCTTATTTTCCCAAATTGGAAATTGAAATCCGAGTCTATTCGAATAAAATAGCATGTCACATTTTTCACGTTAGCGTTCATTTAATTTACCTTTGTTGTTGTTTTTTTTGTTTGTTTTTTTGTTTCCACTTTTAGTGCGAAAATCATATGATTGCAAATTTTTTTATACCTTAAAAAAATATTACCGCAAACAAATCTCTAAGAAAGAACTGCAGACTTTTTTTCCTTTAGTATAGTTTCATGATTTTACTAAAAGTCTTAGAGTTAACATTTTAACTATTTATATTTCAAAGTTCATTAATATTTACAAATTCTGTAAAAGTTTCATATTACGTATATATGATGTATAAACATATATAATTTAAAGAACGGATTTTTTCTTATAATATTTTTTATTCTTTTTTTCTATTTTACATATATATTACAAGTTTATAATAGCAGTTTACATTATATCTTAGTAGCGGAAGCTAACATATCGGAACAATCCAGTTCTCAAATAAAGTAAAATTAATTTAAATGCCATCTAAAAGAATACTGATATGAGATGTATTACAAATGTGCAATAAGAATTCATTTAAAAAATATAGTCGTTTATTCTTAGGAACATCCAAAGTTAAATTATGAATACCAAATGTTGTTTAAAAAAAATCCAAGGCATATAATTTGTCTTTTTTATTTAAAAATATTGAGGTGTTTTTTTTTTTTTTCATATCGAATAACAAAAAAATAATCATCCAATAGCATATTTATTATGTTTCTATAGATGACCAATATAGTTTGTTTTTAAAACGAAGAACTTTATCAGAAAGTAATTGAAAATTTATTATTTTCTGTTTAAATAGCCTTAATCTGAATCAACAAGGATGAAATTTTAAAAAAATATTTAAAATTTCTTTTTTGGAGATTCGATTATTTTAGTTGATCATTATCGTTAATACACTTGCTGAAATTTATATAATAAATAAATACCATTTTCAATGAGAGATAGCAAATATTTTTATTCTTTTCTTTAAATGACTCAACAAATCTACATCAGTTGATGAGATACGTAAAGAACAATTTTTCCGAATCAAATGTACTTACCCAAATTTACCCACTTTTTTTTGTATAAAATTAAAAAATGAATGTACTGTATGTAAAAAATTAACAAAAGCCATTGCTGACTTACCTTTTTAAACGTCTGTTCAACATTTTTATTTTTGGTTAAAAAATATTCTTTTAATTCCTCAAAAGTTTTTTATTCTAAATAAACTTTAAAAACGACGATCACAGAAAAACGAGATCGTGATGATGATCAGAGTCTGCGCCGATTTAACGACTTAGACCACGATATATTTGTTCTATGCGATTTTTTAAAAAAAAAAGCTTTATGCGATCAAAACATTATCTTACTTATAAACAATATATATATAAAAAAAACTTTAAAGTCGATTCCTACTTTGAATGAATGAAATATATATATAGGAAGAGAGTGAACTAATAGTAGGAATAGAAAAATGAGCATGATTTGTCAACATTGCTGTAACAATGCACAAGCGATTTGGCTCAAAAACCGGTTTTCGACGCCAACTTTTGTCACTGTTTTAACAGTTACATTGTTACAACAATGGAAACGAATCTAAGTTGACATCTAAAACCGGTAATTAATTTAATTTACTTAATGAATTAATATTTGAACAAAACTGTGTTAACATCTAGTGTCATCCACTACAAGATTAAAGAAATTTATTTGAATTTGATTGGTGGAATGGAAAACAATTTCATTAACGATTGAAAATTTGAACAAGATAAATATGTATATGTTACCGTTTAAGTGTATAATTCAGATATTTCATATAGAATAACTAGGTATTTCATAAAATAACAGGGCAAGTCAGTTAAAGTATATAATAGATGAACTATTTCATACTTTACCTATTTATTCTATGAAATAACTAGGTATTACATGAGATAACTAAGGATAGACCGTTAAAGTGAAAACTAAACAATTTCAAAGGTGTTTTATAAATTAATTGATCGTAAATCGCTAAAATCTCTCACAAAAATACGTTTTATCCCTTTTGCGGATGAATAATTGATAAGTAATATGGGAAAGCAGAGATGATAAAACAAATTATATTGCTCATATTGCTATTAGTTAAACAGAAAAGAGGAAAAAAGAATGTGTTGCAAAAATATAGATTATATGTACTTAAATATTATCAATAAAAATACTTGCTGGGAAGAAAAGCTATTTCTTCATAAAAACATTGTGTGAACTTCTTAAAACAAAAATGTAAGAGAATAATAATTAAAATTTTATGAGGTACCGTTATTTTACTTTTCATTATTTACTAGGACAAGGATTGATGTGATGACACTTTGGATTGAACTGATTATTTTTTAAAAAATCCACGCCGTTTAGTATTGTACATTTTTTTTTACACGAGAACTTTTTAAATCCTTGTCCAGTACCGCAACTTTGAGCTGTTGCAACAGATCGAAGCGTTCTGTCAATATTTGGAACATCTTCAATGGAAATTAATTCTCGCTGACACACACATACTGAACTGATATCTAGAGTACAATTGTTTTATTCCGCCTAATCGGAAAAATTCTTCCCTAAGTAGCCAGAGCCTTTTCAGAGAACTTTCGAGTGTCGTATTTCATACTTTAACGATCAAATAATCGTTATCCTATGGAATACCTAGTTTAATCATAGAATTCAATAATTTTATGTACTTTAACTGACTGAGAGAGATCTAGCTATTTCATGAAATACCTAGTTATTCTATGAAATAACGGATTTCACGCTTTAACAGCAACATACATAAATCAATATATATAGAGAGAGAGAGAGAAATAATAGTAAGAATTGAAAGAAATACACCAGTCGAATAAAACATTGAAAAGGATTTTTTTATTGATTTAGTATACTCTCTAAATTAAATTAATTACTTTATAAAAGCAGTCTTGGATTAATATACATCAATAAAAAAAGAGGATGTATAAATATCGTTTCAGAATTGAATAAAATTAAATAAAAAATAGTTATACTGATGTGATACACTCCTATTTATAGATCATCCACTAAAATATTCTGATTTTTCAAGGGAAATTCTGTAAAATCAAAACATGTTTATCCTTTTTGGGTATGAGACGTGCTAATATAAATATTTTAAACATCAGATATTCTTGAAAAATTATATGCTCTGTTTTATCACGCCTTAAACAAATTTTGAAACATATGGATCGAGACTGATAAAGTTAAATAATTTTACATGCTTTAAAATTATCTTTAAAGCTTCTTCGTTTTATATTTAATAAGCTGAATTCATAAGCCAACATTTTCTTCGATTCATTTATTTCCATTTTATATTTCCATTTTTCCCCTTTATTTCATTTCTTAATAATTTTTAAGAAACGATCTCGACTTTTTTATATTTTTGTTAATATATTACTATTGCTACATGTATTAAATAATCTGAATTATTTTGCGAATGCCATGAAAAAATATTCTGAAGCAATGCATTGCTTAAAAATTAAAACTAATTATTTCGATTTTAGTCATATTTGTACAACGAAGATTTAATTTTTTACAATTAAGATTGAAATTTTAAAAACGAATTTCTGTTATTAGAAAAGCATAATCAGATTGCAGTCGTTAAATATTAAAAATTGACAGATATTTTTTAGAAAAATTAAAATAATTTGAACGAATTCAAATCTTTCACATTCCCATTTATGAGCGAGGGAAAAAATAAAAAAAGATTTTAAAAGTTCAAAAAATATTAGACACGAATAAGGTTTCCCATGGCTACTAAGATGATGCAAAATCTTAGAATCAGTTGCGTTTGATCAGAAAAACACTTGAAATTGTATAAAAAATGGATATTTAACTTATATTGCATATTTTTATTAATTCCTATTTTTCATACTGAATAGATTATTTATAATTTTTTGTTAATTTTTATAATGTTAAAACAATAATATTTTATACCTCAAAGTCGTGCTATGTTAAACTTTAGCTCAAAGCTACAGAAAAATAGGCACATCTTAGAGCAGTGATCCGCAACCCCCGGTCCGTGGATCAAATGGTGCCGGGCCGTCTAAAGAACATTAAACTATTGCCATTTTATTTAAAGTGGTGCATTTCTCTCGAATTTGCGCAACTTTCCACGGAAATCACGCTATTTTCCCTTAAATCCCTTTTATTCATTTTGGTATAACTATATTTTTTTTCTGAAAAGCATATTTAAATGTAACTAAATTAAAATTGTTAAATGAAAACAATCTAAAATATAAACAATCAACGTGTCCTACCCTCAGCGGGCCGCGGTAAAATTATCAAACGTTGACCGGTCCGCAGCGATAAAAAGATTGCGGAGCACTGTCTTAGAGCATGAATGTGAAATAAATCAATAATTTGAGAAAAGTAAAAAAAAATCTGGCATTTTAAAAATATTTATACATATTATCTCAGTGACAAAAAAAAAATGTAGGATTCAGGAAAATATAATTAAAATTATATTAATTTTTTCTCTCAATTCTTGATTCGTATATTTGTGAAACTAAGTAAAGTAAACACAGAAACATAAAACTCTATATTACAGCTACGATTACATCAAGGACTTTAACTAATTACTTCCATAACAAAACAATTAATTTCCTAAATTGTAATAAATAAAATAAAATCAGAATATATCATTTTAATTAAATAAAATAACAACCAAATGGTTTTAAAAAAATTATTTATCAATCCAAACGAATTGGTTCGTAAAATTTTTTTATTTATTTATTTTGCTTAAAAGGTTGAATCTAAATTACTGACTATAAAGACTAAAGATTTTGATAAACAGATACATTACCAATCAAATATCAAGTAATTGATTATTAAACTTTTAATGCCTAATATTTCTTCATGATGTATGGATAAAAGAC